>JAVQJL010060343.1:0-28361 GCA_036024295.1 Nannoperca obscura | reverse complement strand
CCCCCCCCCCCCCCCCCCCCCCCCCCCCCCCCCCCCCCCCCCCCCCCCCCCCCCCCCCCCCCCCCCCCCCCCCCCCCCCCCCCCCCCCCCCCCCCCCCCCCAACCCATTAATTATCTCCTGTCTATTACATAAACTGTAAATGAAATGCAGTACATCCTGAAGGCATGGGAAATATGAACAAGCAACTGTGAAATGAAACATCAGTAGATAAAAATGGAGGTCCTCTCAACAAGGTAATTGCAGGTACCTCTACAAAGAATGAGTGAGGCATATGTTGCCACACTTTAAATGATTTCTTCTGTATGATGAGAGATTTTTCACCCACACTGAGATAAATTGTGGCTTTTAACAAATAAAAAGAATTACCTACCTGTGAGTATACTATGCTTTGCAGGTGAAGTTCGGTTGTGATTGCAGATGAAGGCTAAAGATACATTTATAGTACAAATTACCCTCAAGATACAATTCAGTTTTTTCTTCAGGTATACCGGTTAATATCATTCAGCTCCTGTTACAACAAATCAATGTTTCACTTATTTCCTGAGAGTGAGGTCCCTTTATGCATTATTAATAGACTGTAACCACCTATGTTATTGACAATACACTATATACAAAAGTCAGAGCTATCACTAAGTTCCTTTTTATGTATAATAAAACAAGGTAAACAATGAATTTACAAATTGTGTCATTTATATAGATATATATATTATTGAAATATGTATAAATGTTTTAGAAATAAAGCATAACCTTGGCAAGATGGTGACCAAAATTAAAACTGACCGTCAGAATGTAGTTAAAATGTATTTTATTGACATTGTAATATTATGCTATAGCACATAGGCATTGATACAGTTGGTGCTGGGGAGCTTGATCACCCACGGAGAACTCATTAAGTGGGGTTACCATATTTTTTGTGTGTTGGTTATTTTCTTCTTTGGTATTGAGTTTACTTGGTTTTGGGTAGTTTGGTTATTTGTTTTTATTTGCTGTTGTTTTGACAGATAAACTGACTGACCTAATGTGGTGATGTCACGGCTTTTGCGCAGTTTGGTACTCCCTGGGAAAAAATGTATGTGATGCCTACACTGCTTACTTTAGAGAAGCCGTTGTGTGTATAGTTAAAGAAATAAGTAAAACTTTCTCATCAACTTTACTCCACAAATATGTTCTACCCCAATTAGAATTTGTTTTAGTTTTTTTTTCTATGATAAGAGCTCTTTCAAACAGACAAGTAATGAGTGTCATTTGGCATCAGCTAGGCTGATTTGTGGTTAAGAAAAATCACACCAGAAACATATTTCCAACACTCTATATACTCCTATAATTGTATTGCCAACTAATCTGGAAAGTAGCAACAAATTGGTCAAGTTAGGAACTGTGCGTTAACAATTAATGTAACCTCATTTTTTATTCAGTCCTCTCTCAGTCTATCCTGGCTCATGTCCATCTTACGTTCAGTCTCCTCACCTAACAGCTGATGCAATTAACTCTCTACAGATTCCTCCGGCCAACTGAGACTATTGCAGGGACACCTGAGTGTGTCGGAGAGTGTCAGGTGTGGTAGCGCCAGCCTAGCCAAACCGGTTTGATAAATTCTGACTTAATGCGAGAGGGAGAAAATGTATGTGTGTGTGGTCAAGCGCATGTAAAGTGGTAACCTTTAGTCTTGGCGTGGCACGGCCTCGGAAACAGCAGAGTGGGGTCAGGTGTGCTACTTCCCGCCTAGCTAGCTAACCTGGCCGGGAATGTGTGTGCATATACGTGTGGGTCAGCTGTGGTAGCTGACCTGAGAATTTGGGGATTAGCTTGGATTTATCTGGAACACTTACTGTTCACAGTGTACGGTTGACAGATGATGACAAAATGGCAGGTCAGACCATCTCAGTCAATTGATGGCAGATGATAATAAGCATATTCTGTGTGTCTCTGAAAATGTGTGGCTGCTTGAGGCTCACCAGATGAATCATGTTTCCACTGAAGACCGACTACATGACTTCTGCATGACGCTGTATGTGGGCCCAAAAGAGTTTGTTCCACAACCCAGTGATTGAACAAAGGTGTAGCCTGCAGTTATTCTGTGTACATGTGTGTGTCTGACAGACCACAGTGCCTGTAAGATAACAGCCTTTTTGTTCCTCTTTCTGTTAAGCTGCCCAGTTTGCAACCTGCGGCTCTATTGCTTTATCTCTTTATCTCCCTTTTTTTCTCGTTCTCTCTCTCTGTGACACACACACACACACACACAAACACGCTCAAATAATTCTATAAATCTCACTCATGGTGTCCTCTTTTCTAAACGCTCTTTTCTAAATGCTATTCCAGAGAAAAAATATATTAGCAACTTTAATTTAGATGATATAGGTGGAAAATCATGGCCTAGTAAGAAATAACATCATAATTTAGCCCACTAATATGTCTGTACTATCCAGTTTGTTTGTACGTTTGTGTAGGTGTGCGTGTACTAAATCTTCGATAATCTGTCTGTACTCTCTCACTGTACGGTTGGCAGCACATCTGGACTGACCCTGAAACTCAAGGGACTATCCACCCTGAAACTCTGGGCCAGATATACTGCTTTTATATTGTCCCCACAGACAGTCAAACAGAAATCATATGAAGTCTGTTTTGTGATGGAATCATGGTTTTGTTGAGGAAACCCCACCCCACCAGTTATTAGAATCAATTAGATATATAGAATTAGATTCTATTATAAAAGGAAGTAAGTTCATTTAAATTTTTATTGTTTTTTATTTGTTTTTTCATCTTTGTGCTTTACATGCAGTTACACACTTGTACATGCACACACAGCAACACAAGACATACACCACTGACAAACACATTTCTTCAACAGCAAAATACTTACAGAGTTATGAAACATGCTGTCAGACATACTTTGGTAAATTCAGAATGTGCAAATGCCCTAGCCAGCTTTGATTGGTCAGAACAAGCACAAAGGAGTGTAAAACAACAACAAATCAGGTCCCAACACAGCATGCAGTATGATGTTGTAATCATCCACAACACACTGCACAAGGACTACCTTTTGTACCCCAGTGTATATTACTATGCACAACAGCTATGTCTCATTAGCCATTGGATGGGGAGTGCACAGCTGAGCTACAACACCTGCCTTCAGTGAACTGATTTTAATCTGGTTTTAAGCCCTTACTCAAAACTAATTTAACTACACAGTGTTAACATTGCAAACTGTATTTTTAAAACCCATTTTTAACCTGAATGATCAATTTCTTTAAAAATCTATTATTTATTATTTTCTGAAGGTAAGCAGGGACTGCACTGTGTATTCTAGTCTTACACAATATGCTTTTCTATATCACCTTTAAACCGAATATGAAAAGCTGGAAGTGACCTTTGAGCACCTGAGATTTTTTAAGACAAATTTGTGTCAAAAACATTCATCAGATGGGCCGCTGAACTTACCAAGAGGACAATATGATGTCTGTGTTTCTGCTGTCTGAAATTCTCTCCCACAGACACAGGTGCAAACTGAGAGCTAGTGTTTTGGTGTGTGTCTTTGTGTGTATCTATGTGTATGTTTGTATGGGAAGTGGGGGGGCTGCTATGGGAGACAGTGGCACAGGTGGCACGGAGCCCCGGCAGTGCCGAGGGCATCGGATTGGCATGTGGCGCACAGCCAACCGCACACAACATATGCCAAGGGGGAGGAGAGAGAGAGAATAAGTGTTTTTCTAACTACCACATGGGTCTACAGGTCTCCTGTCTTTCACCATAGGCTGTCAGCATCTCTCTATACCTGTCTGTCTGTCTCCCTGTCTGTCTTCCAACAGAACAAAGTGCTGTCGATGGTCAACTGTCAGTGCCAAGATGATGAGCGTGTGATGCGACTGGGGCATCCTCTGCCTTAGCACTGAACATCCAGCACACACACAAACACACAGACACACAGACATACACTGAGCATGCACACAAATGCCCACATGAGCACAGTGCCAGCTTGTGTATTATCATATTCATCAATTATGTAAACAGTTATGGGAACAGAGTAGTAACACACACACAGAAGTACACACACACACATTCCCCAAAACACATGCATTTTAATGAACTGCCGTGGGGCTAGACATGACCTCCGCATTGCCTCTACACATATACACACATGCACACACACGCAGGTGTTTAACAGTGTATAGCTAAGGGGAGAGAAAGTGTATGTTTGTGTTGGTTTAGAAAAGAGGGTTCACACTGTGAGCATGTGTGTGTGTCTTGCTTCTGTAAGGGTATATGTTTGTGTGAAAAATTTATGACAGAAAATATAAAACCAGGAGATATGTTGTAAAATGAAAGTTAAGGTCATTAATACAGTATGTTGGTGTAAAAACAGGCAAACTGAAATTAACTGAAAGCCTAAAAACCTGACAAGGATGGGTAAACCACAACAACTGAGACAAACTATGGAGACGTTTGTATCATTTGGCATCCGTCTGGTAGAGGTAGAAGAGTGCAAAGCCAGTGAAAAGTTGCTGTCAGTTTTGAACTGGACTTAACTGCTACAGCACAACTTGTAACATCTGATCTTGGATCTGTCAACTGTAGGTCCTGACAAAGTTTCTATATCTGACTTTGACCAATACAATTCCAACAGTAGTATAAAAGTGTAATGTATCTGTCAGCTAGAAGAAAAAAGGAATACCTTTATTCTACTCTTTTCTATTATCATATACATTATGTCTTTAGAAATTAAAATGAAAAGACTGGAAACCATTTGAGTTCCACAGAAACTTTTACATTTTCATTCCACTGTAACAACAATTGATATAATCTCCCATATGAAGAAAAAAAAAATACTGCTTCACGATCCTGGAATGAAGGCAAACCACTGATAATGCACTGTACAATTTGAGAAGCATGCAGCAACTTACTGTAAATTGTTTGCCAGTCTTAAAGTGTACTTTTCTGGAAAAGCTTCTGCAGAAGGCCACTGCCAGAAGATTATGAAACAAATTGCTGAGCATGCATATTTCATTTGTTTGTCAAGTCTGGTTTGGAGTAGGTGGAGTAGCAAGAGTGGATTTGTCAGTTTCATTAACACACACACATGCACAGACACACACAAACACAGTGCATGCTGACAGCTCTGTTGTGAAGGGTGTGCAGGTGAATGCGCAGGAGGGAGCGAGAGACATCATGAGTGCTGCATGGAGAGGCAGAAACCCAAAAAGACAAAGACAGTGAGTGTGTGAGACTTGACAGTAAGAGCTGAGGTTAATTCATGATGTCATGACGACCTCAGTGAAGACAGATCATAAAGGTGAATGAAGATGAATAATAACGATGGATGCACTTAGAACTGCGATTCATTCATTCAGGCAACATTTGGCTCAAGAAAACAGCCATATTCAATTTTAAATAAAAACAAAGGAAAACATACTGTAGTCTACACACTACTACTGTAAACACCGTAAAGGCATATTACAAATGCAAGCTTTATAAATGCTAAAGATAAATGATGAATTTAAAATTAAAACAATGCCTAACAGCCAATTGCTGTTTTAAAACGATTAAAAACAATTTAGTCTGTTTATGAATGACTTTAGAGCAACAACTCAATCAGTAAGAGGCAGTGTGACATAACTTTAACATGAATATAACATATCTATAGAATATCATATTTGAACAGAGCTCAGAGTTAAGGCCTAAAAGTATACTTCAAATGAAGTGCAACACTCACACCAATCTTTACGCCCTTTACGCTGAAGTACAGTTTGGGTGTGAACTTCTTTTTCAAGCTCTCCTTTATAATTCTTCACACAACTTCTTCTGTCACTCTTCATGTGCCAACCCATGAATGTATTACTGTAAGAGAGCACATCCAGTCAGCCTTGCTGCCCATTTGCTCCAGTGGCCAGCTGCAGTACTGCAACTACAAGCTCCCCTACAGCCCATAAAGCATGTTAGCCATACAGTACCATTATAAAAGAGACGTCTGTAGACATGTTCATAGGACACTTTCAACTGCATATTTGCAATACTTTTAAAAGTTTTTGTGTGGGAGCAGAGTCGAATGGGCGGGGCCAGGGAGAAAAACAATAATGTGCATCTGCAGTGGGACCCCACAACACGGAAGCAAACCACAAAGCAAGAAAGCTCTTGGCTTATGTGCTGGGTAAGAAATGTTCATTGACTCAATGGGTGCCATCGTGTAGTATTGTACCTGTATTCAGGTTTTAATAGATCGACGATACAACTGAGTGCAGCACCATGAAGAACTGTCCCAAAGTGTGTACTGTTGACCCCTTTTCTACGATTAATTGTGTCAAAACCACAAAGACAAGTAGAAGACACAGAATTCTTTGAGAGAGACCAGGGAGGCATTAGGATGCAGCCAGCAGCAGACTCTTCACCCTGCCTTTGAGTGCAGCACTTTAAAACAGGAAAAAGTTAGTTGAAAACTAAACTACACTGGCTTTCCTGTTGGTGATTGCTGTAATTTACAATTTACAGTTTTCTGAGTTACAGTTTACAGTTTTTCTTCATACTTATGAGGATCTTTACGATAACAACCTGAAAACGAAAATGCTACTGTGAACACAAGTCATGTGCACAAGTCAAAAAACGAAAAATCAAATATATCCAACTTAGTACTGACAAGGTCTAAATGTATTTATACAGGAAACAACAAGCAGTCTGTGCCTTTTTGTTTTGTTTTCTGTTTATCTGCCCCTTTGGGTGTATCTCAGGGTTCAGCAGGTAATAAATAAACAAATAAATAAATAACACTGGGGGGCACTGACATATTATTCCAGGCCCATAGTTCAAAAGGCTGTGCTTCAGAGGGCCCAGCACACATCCTCTTTGGTCTATCAATCCACTTTATTCTATGGGGTTCAGTAAACCATGCCAACTAAATGAGTGGCAGACTCAAAAGGAGGTGCCAACTTAATAGCAACAATTTCCACAGATGGTAAGTCAAGGCTATGACACTCAGACAACATTTGGAGCCAAAGTAGACAGGCAATTTAGCTAACAATTATGACCAACAGTATTTTTCCATGATACTTTGCTCTCTTACAGCCCACTGTGTTATAGACATTGATTTTGTCTGAGTTGCCAATCCCATACTTGCTGACGGCAATATTGTCTAGCTATATTCCCTTGAATCATTGTGATGGTGTCAAAGTGAAAAGCAAAAAAAACAAACAAAAAATACCCCCCAGAAAAAATAGGACTTGATTTTTGGCAGTCTCCCAGTCCTTGTAAAATATGTTTAGAAAGGGAACAGTGTTTTTAGTTTCAGATTTAGGGCCATCAGATTGTGCTTTTAGCTGGCAGTGTCATCTAATATCCATTTTAGTTTTGCATTTACAATCACAGAGGCTCCTGAGCTATTGTGCTGCTGAAGTCCAAGTCAGTAGGCAATGGTTTAGAAACTAAAGCTAGAAAATGTAACAACAAGTTCACTGCATGTCTAAAAAGTGACAGACTGGTGAAAAGACAAACAGAGGGACGTGCTCTGTGGGTAATAGCATGCATGGCACACAGCTTTCAGTGGCCTCTCCTGTTTGCTGACAAATGAGTGAATAAATGAGTGCAGTCGGCCCTGCGTCTCCCTGATTAGAACCAGACTGGGCCCCTGAAAAGACAGAAAGACAAGAGTCAGGTCTTTCTTTCTTTCTGTTTTATCTTCCAATCTCTGCTATCCCCTCCACTGCACACACACTTATCAGATAATAAATTATATGCATACACACTCCCTTACACATACAGTCACACAGTGGTACTGTGCTGAAACAATATGTTGTCCAATCAGACAAAACACACTGCATAATTGGCCCAGAGGACAGTGACAATGACATTAGCAGCGTAGAGCGCAGTAATAAAGAACTGAACAGAAGAGCAGGACTCATGGCTTTTGTTTTAGAAATTAGATTTGAACAGGAAAAGTCTGTGTTGTTGGATCAGCAAACTACATCCTCAGGGGTTGAAGTGTCCCTGAAGAAGAAAATGATTAAATGTTTTCCAAGGTAAAGAGCTAAACCTGTAGTTGAGAAATTAGCTGCCATCTGTGTTATTCCAGCGAAACCTGTCAAGTGTCTGCTATGAAGGACAAGCTCAACACAGCAGGGAAGTGCTAGAGATTTTAAATATTAAAACACAGATAAATTAGCTAATGATGAAATGATGAAAATTGATGCATGTATAGAAACATGCGCTCGCCCTTACAATAACACGTTGCAGAATATGTGTTTAAGACCCTTCTTTCTGCATGGCATTATTTTCCAATTTACTGCTGCTCTCCTGCAGTGCTGGACAGGAGGAAAAAACGAGTCTATCCACAACAGTTATGCGTGAAAAGGGTTGAAATGGAATTGTTACGTATGGGCAACTTCAGCATGAACCACAACCTTACACAGATATTTGAAGTAAGCTGTTCCATTTTCCATGTGTGAAAAGGGCTGCAGTGTCTTTAACATGCTCCCAATCCTTCAGCAATTGTCTCTTGTGGTCTATGAAAATGGAGAAAACACACACAGATACACACCCTGGAAACCCTGATACTGCAGTGCCTGCAGCCACAGTGTAGTAAGAGTGGAGGTGTGTGTGTGTGTGTGTGTGTGTGTTTGTGTGTGTGTGTGTGTGTGTGTGTTAGCGGGACCAGTGCCAGTCCTGGCATGGCTCGATGCCTGTCTGTGAGCCTCCTGAGAGGGGACCAGGGGCACAACAAATTGGCACACTATACTCCTTAGTCCCACCTGCGTGTGTTTATGTGTTTATGTGTGTGTCTTTGGAGAACAGGCTAATATGTGTGTGTACATGTGCATAGTGAAGGCTACTTTATGTGTTTTTCTGGATCCCTCTGGCTGAAAGTAGCATCAGCCACGGAGGTGCCCTCTCTCCTTCCTCCTTCTCTTCTTCTCCTCATTTATTTCTCTGTCTTCACCTAATTTTTGTTTCATGTTTGACCCTTTCACACTCAAATATTCCACAACATTAACACAATATATACCATGTTTCAGCCAAGCCAGCAGCCTCTATTGTTTACATAAGCGACATCTTAAAAGATAAAGCTAACAATATTTAATTTTTATCTTATTGTCAACAAATCCCATGAAAAAGCAAAAACTAACAATGTGTTGACTTCCCCAGCCTGTGTGTAGGACTTAGCCCTAAGCCCATTTGTTCTTACTGAAGATGTAACTATTTAAAAACAGGTTACAAATATATACTGTCATTTTTAAAACTACTAAACAATTTTGTACAGCTGGGTACTGCAGTTTTTAGCAAGTGTTACTCAACCAGGAGCAAAGGGTGCACTTGTTGGGTACTATTTTCAGCTGCAGATGTGGTGCTCTAGTTAGTATTTAATGCTGTGTGCGACAGCTCTGTTGGGAATGTGACTTAAATTGCTCTGATAACAACACTGAATGAGCAAATGAGCAATCTTGACATTGGCTGAGTATTTTTTGCCGTTGAAATGCTAATGCGAACCAGCTTACTCACAATCTAAGCATAGATCCACTATTAACCATGTTGACATGTGCTACATTGACTCATAACCCAAGGTACAGGACAAGATACATTTCTATATTTGCAAACAAAAAAATTCAAAATCACAGCTAGCAAGGTCTGCTGTGGTACACAGACTTGTGGACTTGGATTGAGTGTGGTCGGAGCCACACTCTATACTGTATGCTAATGTTTGGCTATCAGTCAGTGTCACATTTATAGTGATGATTGAACTACATCATTAAAACAGTTACTACTTAATGCAAATGGAATTTAAAATATTATAATTTGTTTAGCCATTTGTAAAAAAAAATTCTCCATTTACACTGGATACTCAATGGCACAATTAGAGGACCAAAAATATTAAATACAAATTTCCCCTATATTAAATCACCATTCCAAGTCCTTGTTGCCCTAAATTACAATTATCACACAGCAGAGTGTTCTGGAATTTTGTGTTCACATTGCAGTATTGTCACACTTTAGTTCACACAGTATGTCAATGGGAAATACTACATCTTGAGCAGACAAATTGTTGGAACCTATTTTTACAATCGTGGTACCACCTCCCCATTCACACAAGACCCTTAAATGGCAAAAATGCCATCAAATTACAGGAAGGGCTCCATTTTTACACCTAACATTAACTCTCACCCACTCTCATCCTTTACTCCGTCACTGTCCTATCCTCTTTCCTTTTTCTTGATCTTCTTATTTCTCCACAGCAGTCTAACAAAGAAGAGATACTATGAAATGACCTTCATAAAAGGACAGCCCTGTTCCTTTATTACCAAAAGGTGAAAGGCGAGGATGCTGTTTTCCGTATCTAAGAACACTAGAGATAACAAAATGAAGTTAGCCTTTAGACTGCTCTTAATCTTCAATTAATCTTGGATTTGTCTAAAATGTAGAAAGACACCCACCCCCCAACAGTCATTATTGATTGCTCTCACCACTGACACTAATTCTCCTTACAACCCTTTTTAAACGTAATATATTATTTTGGGTGTTGCCCACGCTATTTACATTACAGGCACAGAATGTCACTCTGT
Organism: Nannoperca obscura; assembly: GCA_036024295.1. Taxonomy (NCBI): domain Eukaryota; kingdom Metazoa; phylum Chordata; class Actinopteri; order Centrarchiformes; family Percichthyidae; genus Nannoperca; species Nannoperca obscura. Next base: position 17,822 of record JAVQJL010060343.1, on the reverse strand, counting down.
TAATCACATGGAAACATAATATCTATTATATGTTTGTAGAAGTTGTCCCTCACTCTTTGCCCCTCACTCCACCTTCCAACACACTGAAACTTATATTGTTTGTCTATGCACTAAGCAACAAGTATATTGAAAATCAATGACGCTTCAATTGAATCATATGTCCCTGTATGCACATATCCAATACACATGAATGCAGATTAAAAATGATGGTATGTGTATCAGAAAATGATTTGAGGATGTGAATTGGATTATTGTACAATTAGGCTAATATGATTGAGTGTTTGTTCAGGTTGTGGGAAGTGTCTGTGTATACTGTGTGTTCAGTCATGTATGGTTGACTTCATCCTCAGAGTAACTGCCTGTGTACTTATGTAGTGTTTTATGACATTAATAATAACATAACATCTCAAGAACTTGCTTACAAGGTTTTAATTATTGTTTTAAAATAAAATTGGGTTATCTTATGGGTATTTGTATTCATTACTTCAGCAGCAGGAGAGAAGAGGGGGTGGGCAAGAGGGAGTTGATCCTTGAGGCAAAAGAGAACACATGTGGTTGCAGAAGCAGGGGTCATAACCACTCCAGTCTATCTTTTAGCACCCATGTCAGAAATGTTTACAATCACTTACTGATCCTATACCAGCACAAAACTAACATCTCAGTAAAAAAACAAAAACAAAACACTTTTAATCTCTTTCAGCCATGCCCTATAAAATGGTGGCATATTTGGATATTTCATGGAGGCAAAACCATTCTTTTCTGTGTTCTTTCCATTATATTGGAGTCCCATTTGCTGTGTGCACCTTGGCCAAAGTCAAACAGAACACCTTTAATTCACAGATAATCAAAATCACCCAGAAGCACTTGTCAGCAGGCCAGTGTTTGCACATTATATTACTACAATACCTACATCTTGCTGGAAGTGCATTGTTTGCTCAAATCAAACATTTGCATCATCATGATATGGAAAGGTTGTCTTTAAGGATGGCCTCATTTGACTTCTTGAAAATTCTCACAAAATCAGCAAGTGGTCTGAAAATAAAGGCGTGTTGTCACTGAGGCACACAGGAAGAGAAATACTGCAGTAGAAAAGCAGAATGAAGGACAGAGGACCGAAGTATAGAAGAGAGAAAGCTTTGCAGGCAGAGACAGAAAACAGACAGATTTTCAGACAGGCGGGCAGACAGATAATCTGTGCACTCAAAGGAGGGGAATGTCATTGATCTCCCAGAGGACAATACAATACTGAGCCCTCTGCAATGTTACCACCAGCCCTACACACACACACATACACACACACACACACACACACACACAGACACACACACACACACACACACACAGGGGTCAGACCTTTTGGGTGTGGTGGTGAAAAGAGTCTAATTCCTATTCAGTCAGTTGGAAGCTGTCTAAGTCTATAGAGAGTCATTGTCAGGAAGCAGTACCCAGCATGCCACACACCACATCAGGCTACATATCCACAGTGTGTTCCTTTGGCTTTTAAAAGCCACAACTTTCTTCAAAGTTCTCAGCATCCACTCCATGTTCCATCACAACATTTGATCATGAGGGAAAAGTTGATGCAATCACCCAGCAGAGTTTATATGTAGTCCACTCAGGATAAACAAAGAAATATACAGGCTTCATTGTTTTTACCATTCTTTATAGTTAGTTTAAAGTGTGACCTCCCTGAGCAAAACACAAATTGAGAGTACACATTGGGGTCCAACAAACAAGAAATTGAGTGGGTGATGGACCAAACAAAAGATAATAAAACTAAACTACAATAACAGAAAAGACTAGAAGCAGAAAAGAATCAACACAGTGTTTTTTTCCCATAATTACGAAGTAAATAATGGGAGCAAAAAAACATGTGTTGATTATACTTATCTACAGTATTTTACCGTTGGTGACAGCCCTCTCTGCTTCTCTAGTTCAGCGGTCATCTTTGTGTCATCCTCTTCTTCTTTCTTCACAGACTCCCACTCATCAAGGTACTTATGGGTATTTATTTAGGAATTTCACTAAATTCTTATGAGGAAAATGTTTTGAAAACCTATGACTTTTGTTACTATAACTCTTTCTTTCTCTGAACATAAAAACATACTGTACATTACCTAAATTGTAAGTATATGAACATACTGTACTCTTCCATATTTGTGCACCATCTGACAATGACAGAACAGACAAACATCATTCTATAAATATTGTTGCAGTTCAACCATTGCATATTCGTAAGTTGATCTGTGGTGATTGGTATGTGATTGTGTGTGATTAGAAATGTATCCAAAGATGTCATGTACATGTACAGCTGCTTTTTGATGATATGACAAGGTCACTGCTGTCATGGAAGGTCAAAATGAATATGACCTATATCTTTATAGATACCTGATTCTATTGACCTAAAAGAAGCGACAACCTGAGTCTTTAGACTGTAAGACAATAATGGTCCAATACTCATTTTATTGGAACCAATGAACTGACATACTATAATGTATCAAAATAATACATTTGGTGCTGGTTAGCTTTAAAGTTGTCACTGGCATGTGCTGTAGGTCCAGTGAAACATCTTGACACTTATGTGTGAGTGTGTTCTTGAATTCAAATTGAAATAAAATATTAGCCAGGGGAGAAACCTTCACAAATAAGACCTACAGGCCTCGTATCACACAATCAAAGTAAAGTGTTTTAAATGTTTTATTTGTATGTTCAAAGTTCGTGACATGTGGCAAGGATCTATGATGAATGATAAATGGAATAACAATCAAGTGGGCTAAAGGGAACAAAACCTCCAGACTAAAGTCTGCCATGTGAATATTTCTATTATATGGTTGTAGACAGCTGAAAATATCGCATAAAATTGGCAAAAATATATATATTTTTGTAGTAAAAAAGACATCTAAAACAGTAATGTAACATACATTTTCTGGTTTCCAAAAATACCCTAAAACAACCATGTTTTTTCAGCGAGAAAAACTGAATTCTCTCTTGACAAGCATGTTCCCATGCATTATCAATGGTTTAGCTCGGCCCCATGGTAATAAAACATTTTCTACACATGAGAGACAATGTTGGCTGTCAGTTACTTAAAACAAATGTTAAAATTGGAGCTATGGTTGTTGGAAAGACAGACAATATAAATGATGAACAACAGCTGGAAAAAACAGAGCCAATTCCAGAGAGAGCAGAGAATGTAACTGATCCCCATCAATGTGAGACAGAATTGGACAGAGATCGATCGATGGGGTTTCAGTGCATGTAAATATTTACAGTCTGACTCGTCAATACAGTGAGAGGTGGAGAGAGTGAATGTTAAGGACAAAGAGAAAGACAGACAGACAGACAGACACATGGAGAGACTCAGAGAAAAAAACAAGAAACAAGGACTGATTGGGCAGAAAACAGAAAAGTAATTCAACATGCACACACTGAGACACACACACACACACACACACACACACACACACACACACACACACTCATACACAGCCCAATGTGATAATGGTGACATTTGCAGGTTGCCAGTGGTTGTGTGCGGCTGGCTGATGGCCCACAGCGATGGCCTTTAGAAGAGTGACAGGCCAAAATTACCATTAAGAGCCAGCAGTATTAACCCTCCATTATACAAACACCACACACACACACACACACACACACATACACACACACACACACATACAATTCATTGCCATCTATTACTGCTCTCTGTGAGTTCAATAGCGTAATAACCTCAGTGTTGGAAAGATTCACTCTCTTTCTCCTCTGCTCACCTACCTAACCCTCTCTCATCTGCTCCTGCCTCCATTTTCTACTTCCAGCAGCCAGGCGCTCTCCATCTCCACCTCCATCTCCACCTCCTCTGCTCTTATCAATCCTCTCATCTCTCCTCCTTGCTTATCTATTTGCTTTTCCATCCCATCTATTTTTCATTATTTTCCTTCCTAGCTGTCAGTTTACATAGAGTTAGTAATTCAGTAACATTTCCTTTCTAAAGCAAGTACTTGGATTAAAACACTGTATTAACACCAATGGATAGTTAACCCATAAACCCATATTTGGGTGCCATTGCTAACAACATGCATTTTATGATTATGGCTTAAATTATCATCTAATAGCATTATCCAAGATTGCATTGCAAGTTTGAGTTTTAAAAATGCCCTGGTTTATTATTGCAATAGTCTTTGAAGAAATGTAAACCGAAAAGCAGGTTCCAACTACAACAACTTCTTAAAACTCTTTTGAATGATTAGCCTATCAATACTTTGTATGTATTTTATGCTTGATATCTTGTTTTTTGTATTATATGCTGCACATCTTAGGTTTAACTTGTTTATTTTATTTATTGTGTTGTGGAAAGGACTTTGTAATGGTGGTTTTGAGAAGTGCTATAGAAATAAATAATAATCTTTTATTTCTTTTTATTAAGAAATGTCAGCCAAGTTACATTTATGTATGTGTGAGAGCACACGATCCACCGAAATTAAGCTAGTATGTCAAGTTTTAGCAATTACATTTTATTTGCATAACCCCAATCCCACCGCAGCACTGAGCTTCACTGGCTAACAGATGTAGAAGCTTTTCCTAACATAACTGACCTTGGCAGCAGGGGATAAACAAGCAGGGCAGTAACCAGACAGACAGACAGACAGACAGACTGGCAGATACTCTGCAGGCTGCAGTATTTACTGGTCTGTAAAGTCAAGGTGGGAGACTGGCCATGGCCTTGGTGCATGTGTGTGTCTTTACGTGTGTGTGTGTGTCTAAGAATGTGTGGGAGAAAGCTACTGCTTGAATGTGAGACCTTGTGTGTGTATGTTATGTGTGCGTGCATGTGTGTGTTATCAGGGTAGTGCAGACTCTGCTGTCCAGCGGTGTGTGAGATGAGACAGAACGAACGATTTACCACCATGAAACACTAAGCAGACTATTAAATACACACACACACACACACACACAGGCACACACACACACAGGCACAGAAACAGCCACCCTTTCCAGCTACACACACACACTTTCACTCTTATCTGTTATACTACACACACCACACGCATACATGCACACGCACATACTCATATTTAGCAGAAATCTTATCAGAGGTCACTATTGGTCCATATCTTGGCCAGGGGCAAGCACTTGGGCCTGTATGATGACCAGCCTATCTGTAGATGGAAAACTAACCAGCCAGTGTCCCCCCACTCAACCTCACACAGTATGCACTCTAACACAGCACTTTGCGAATGCTGGGTTAGAACCCAATGATGGATCTGTAAAGAAACTCTGTTTTAGCTTGCACCCTTCAGCAGGCAGGTCAGGAGCAGGGTCAACTGCAGACTGTGGAGCAGGAGTCAGTGTCCAGATAATATGCTGTATGTTCGTCAGTTTTATTCCCCATTTTAACAAATTCCACCCTTCGCTGTAACGTCTTCTTAATTTTGGAGTAGTTTCAATGAAAAGTTAATTATTGCCCTTGCACTAATTATTTAAACTGAGTGCGAGTTCTGCAGCACATCTGAGTGTTTTTGTTCAGTATTAATGTGAGAAGCAATGTGGGCCTCTTCATTTTGCATGATGCAAACTCAACATCTTATTAACTATAAATAAGAGAGCCGCACTGGGAACACAAGCAAGAACAGTCTGAATGATATTCATTAAAACTGACATGATTCAAACAAAAACAGGGCCAGTTCAGCCACGAGAAGTCTACTATGCTGCTAAAATCTTAAATCATTCTGTCTGCATGTGGGCGTATGGGAAAGATAGCCAGATAAAAAGAGAGAGAAAGGTAGGGTGTACTAATGTGAAAAAAATACATATACTTCAAAACATACTAAATTGTTTTTTTCAACAAGAGCTTTGTTCAGAAAGCCAAAAGACTAGTTACAATTCAAGAACATGATCCACATGAACTTCTGCCTCAGAGAAGGACATTAGTGGATTTTCATCAACTACACTCATCTTTAACAAGAAGTTCTCCTTTAAGATTAGATGACGTCATCTTTTCACCACACTGTGAAATAATATTGACTATAATGTCTTATAACGTTTTTCCTTAGTGTTTGTCATGACTTTGGCACATTCAAAAGAAGCTTTACTTGGCTCCAAAACCTGACACTTGAGAGTCAGCTGCAAAACACTGAATTTGATTTAAAAGCTTTTGTATTTTTTATTTAATTTAATTGAATATGTTTATTTTGTTTTTGAACTGGTCTTGTGAAAAAAATAACATTATTATCATTTTATAGGTATACATTCTTTATTGGAATAGTTTTTCTTCAAATCAGCATCAGGTTTCTTCAGTGTCACACACACTATTTAAAGGTTAATCCACACATCAGATTTTATCTAAAGTTACTGTATGTTTCTATCTCAGTTTGCTCATCATGAGAAGTACTGTGAAAACAGTTTGATACAGATTTGGGGGTGTGGAGTGTAAAAAAGGTGGGCATTTTCCACACAAACATTACAAATGTAATTTTATTTGCATTATGGGAAATTGTAGGATGAACCTATTGCTGTCCAAATAAGTGTCAGTCAGCTTCAGATGCAAACAGTGATGGAGAAAAATAAACAAATACAAATAATGAGGCTGTATCTGTACGTGATATCGAGGTTGGAGGCTATTTGGCTGGATTCTTCTATTGGCACTATCAGCACTCTGCTACAGTCCCAACAGAAACAGACTGAATTAGCTCATTCATTAGGCTTAACAAAACAAGCAGAGAAGGGCAATACATCCATCAATTGTTTGGTTCCACTTCCCTTTGTAGGTTCAAGGCATTGTAGGTGTCACTTGAAAATGAAATAAATTAAAAACATACTTTCTTACATCAACCATACTAGGGTCCCAAACATAAAAATATCAGAACCGGTTTTGCTTTCTTAGAAGTTAATCATTATAGTGATTTGAGAAATATCCTAAAGAACACATTTTTAAAATTGTTTTATTTTGGGTGATGGCTTAACTCATAAAACTGAAAAAATCAGTGGCAGGATCTTTTTAAATGAGATGCATGAGGAAAAATAAATCCCCTGTTTCCTAAAAGTTTCTGATGACTAACTCCTGGCAACCCTAGGGTTTTGTTTATTTTGGGTATGATGCCAAAAATACGAGCTAGACACTGCTACACAGATCAAGTCTGAATATTATTCAAATAAATTTCCCAATCTCAAGTGACTTTTTTTACTCAAGCTTAAAACGCACACTTTCTAGAAATATTTACAACAGCACTTTATTTCTTTTTTAGCACAAAAGCAAGTTCAGATCACACAGACTGCTCCTCCAGGCAACAACTCACCTTTATTGTGTGCTCCACATTCAAATGTTGTATCCCTACATGCAATTATCAGAAACATTAGTTATTACTGATCAAGGGGTTTCTATTGATCAGTCATTGGTCTTTATCATAGCCCCAATACATAGACCAGCTCTACAGACTCACATATAAATAAACACACACTAAATTGAAAAGGTAACAAGACTGCTAAAAATAAACAACAAATAAGAAGAAGAAGAAGAAAAAAAAACCTTTAAAAAAATAGCAGACTACTAAAAATCTATTTAGGTCTCCAGAGAAACTCCCTGCTTACTGATATTTGTTTTGTTCCATTCGTTCTGTTTTTATTGTCTAACTACCCCGGGCAAAACCATCACAAGTGTCTAGCTGGGGGTGGGAGCGGGGGTGGGGGGTTGGGGAAGCAGCCAAGTTCAGGCAACACTCTGCTGCTGCTGCTTACCCAGATTTACATTCAGGAGCCATTTTCTGATTCTACTACCCAGAATTCAGTCCGAGCAAGTCTCTCTCTCTCTCTCTGTCTCACTCTCTTCGTCTCTATCACTCCCTTTATTATCACTGTCCAGTCCACAAGAGAGTAAAGGGAGAGAGAAGCAGGGGGTGGGGGTGGGGTGGTGGAGAGTTAAGAGGGAGGGTATTGAGAGAAGGAAAAGGTGAGAGACAGAGAGAGAAAGGCAGAGAGAGAAAGAGAGAGAGAGGGGTACAGAGAGCTGTAGCTATCTGCTGAAATATTCATGTTGGTGCCAGCAGCTTTTCCATTCCCTGCTCAGCAGGGGGCTGCTGTTTGATACATCCATCGCTCTCTCCCTCTCTTTGCTCACACCCTCTCCCCTCCCTCCCTCCCTCCCTTCCTCCCTCTGTTTCTCTTAACTAGTAAGGTTAGTAGATAGTAAATGCTCATCAAGAAATGGAGGGCCGATCTTTCCCCTAACCTGGACAAAGCAGTACTGCCTCTCAGCTTTCTCATGCTCCATAATATTTGCCAAAAAATGTAACAAATCAATGTGTCTCCCTTGCCTACTAATTAATTGTCTTAGAAAGAAAAAAATGACCAGCATTTGAACCGTGTATAATGGTCTTACCAGCGGGTGGACAATATGAAAATATATACCTGGAGATGATACAAATCCGTCTCCCATCAGAGATTTTGACATTCCATTTATGTGCTGGCTATCACTGAAGAATTGTAAGCAATCAATGAGCAAGACTGCAGTATGCTAATTCTGGATATTTATATGAGATTTTCATCAGTGACATGAATAATCTTGATTTGTCAAGTATTTATTTCACTTGATTAAACGGAAACATTCCCATCTAATTATTTTATCCATAAAAAGTTTCTCAATAGATTTTAACTGTATTATATTATGACAGCTATTGATATCCCAATGTAAAATTATATCATGATTGGGCAATCTATGCATTGCTCCCACTTCTAACTGCTGTCAGTTTAATATTATAAAAAAATGAATTAATCAATAAATCATTATTTAAAAATAAATCCTGCCATTTGAACATAAGCTGCACTGCAAATATTAGAAGGCAAAACTATATATAGATATGATTTTTATTATTAAACAATATACCAATATAGCTGCCTATCGATTATGTTAAAAGAACTGAACATTTCAGCTATTTTAAACAATATGAGCTCACTCTATCAGTCATTACTCAGAGTGGACAAGGTAAAAAGCAGCCACGCTTTCTCCTCAACAATTCCCTGCAGGGGCATGTATTTATAATTTTGTACTGAGCTCCAACCTGAAATAGCTACCAGCAAGTTTCACATCACATCACATCACATCACATCACATCACATCACATCACATCACATCACATCACATCACAGGTATTTATTGAAGAGTTACTGTCAGAGTATGTTTCACTTCAGTCAAACACATATGGACACTTGTCCTATAGTCATGGGTATGACCTTTGAGGACATCGTGTCTTTTTGACAAAAAACAAGCTGGTGTTAAAAAGGCTGATGGTGAAAATAAGCGAAAGTTGAGGACAGAAGAAGATAAGTATGAGAAGAGAAAAGGCAGGTGAGAGAGCAACACAGGAAGACATTTAGACTGAAAGACTGAAAACACAGTTTAAAAGAGAATTTTGGTGTCCCACTCATTTCAAGGAATAGTTACAATATTCATTCACTCTCACTATGAGTTTAAGTGGAAATGTTTAATGTCACATGATCCAAACACTCTTCCAGAGGTCTTCCCACTCAGCCAAGAAAACAATCCAAGGGAAACACTGCTGAAAATCAAAAAAACACACAGCAGTAGAAGTCTCAGAGGGCGAGGTTGTGCCTTTCAGTGAACAACATCATTTTATTTAGAACTGATGTCAGAGCTGGTGGTTAAACAGGGAGGGGCTGCCTGTGTGGTGACACCGAGTGTGTGCATGATGAGTGTATGTATGTGTGTGTGTGTGTGTGTGTGTGTGAGTGAGTGCTTGGTTGCATTTAACCAGCACATGTGTTGGGGGATGTGGCAGATGTTGCAGAGGCAAGGATTAGTGTGTCTGTCTGTGTGTGTCTGTGTGTGTGTGTGTCTTTAAGTGCGTGTGTATTAAAAATATCTTTGCCACAGCAGGAAGCCACAGTGGCCAATTACAGTGCAGCATCTGGGCATGCACACATTTATTTGTGTGTGTGTGTGTGTGTGTGTGTGTGTGTGTGTGTGTGTGTGTGTGTTGAGGGGATGGGGAGGTTCAGGCGGAGTTCAGGCTATTTACATCGTAACATTTAGAGTTTTGGTAAATGGTGCAACGTGTGTGTGACAGTAGAGAGCAGCAGAACCTAAACACACCATGAAGAAGAAGAAGACAAAAGAGGGGAGAGAGAATTAGAGGGAAAATACTGTGAATAAATACAGTGCAGCAATGAAGACAATGATGAGAATGGAAAAGACACTTTAAGGAAGGGAGGGGAGGGGAGGGGAGAAATACTAAATAAAAGCCCTGTCATTTCCTGCAGAGAAGTGATTCCTCACTCTTTTTCTCTCCACACTCATAAAAGAAGGTATAGAGAGAAAGTAACCCCAGAAAGAAAATATACAACTGCACATGTAAGTCTATTGCATAATTCCCCCTGGAAACAAATTGAATTATATTCATATTTTCGTTTTTTTCCCAGTTAAATCACTCTGAGATGATGATTACTTGACTGCTAGCTGAATACCTGTAGGCCTGGGTTCACTTTAATTTATTTAAATGAACTGAATCAATGTAGGAAATTAAATACTAAATTATCAAGTTTATGTTATCATAAATATAGTCAATTTTATAATTGGTTATTTCCTGTTATTTCACATATTTCAAACTACATTTAATGTAAGTGTGATTCTGATTCTGTAGTTGGTTGTGGTTGGTGAGCTAAATTGATCTTACTCATATGTCCTGATAGTGTATCATAACATTTATGTTTGCTGATGTTTCCTAATTTCCTACTTGGATCATACAAAGTCAGCTAACAACACAAATTATATGGTTAACAAGTGAAATATCTGTCCATCTTTGTTATTGTCAATGTTACCTGTATCTTTAGTTAAATGATCAAACATCTTGTATAAGGTGAAGGGGATGAGCATGTGTATGTCCAAAATCATCACAAAATCACGGAAATAACCATTAATTACCTGTGTGCTTCTAAACCTTTGTGGTATTTCAAGGAATAAAGGAGAAACTCAATTTTAATTGAGCCGCTGAGACAATAAAGCATAATAATTACTTTGGAGCATCTTAAGAAAGCGGCTACTACAGGAGGCACCAGGTTATTGATGAGTGGAAAACCTGCTGTACTGCTTCTAATTATGATTAGCACTATGTGAGATCATGCACCAGATATTCATTGATATGATCCATCCCACTAACGTATGTTCACCAGTGGTGATTAGAGAGATTTGTGGCTTTAAATGATTTTCTTCCAATTCACTGGTACATTTTTTTTATCTACTGTACCTGTTCCTTCAACAATTAATAGAAATATCAAAGTGTTTGGGTCATTTTGTAAAACACCATCATCTATACATATCTTTAAACATGAAGACGTAACTCCAGTCAGCCAAATAAATCCCATGCATGCAGTCAGTTCTTAATTCCTATTTGTTTTAGTGAGTAGTTGAGCACATGCTACGAGTCATTAATGGTAAATGGTCAACTGAAATCTCACCATGTTGCTATGAAGCCTACTGTGGGGGCAAATAATGGCTCCAGATGATCAGAGATGTAAAAGTCATGAAGCTCTACAGTGGGTGGGGAATGAAGAAAAGGAGGAGAAATGGGGTTAGAGATGAAGATGGAGATGTATTCAATGAGTAAGAAAGCTCTCAAATAACTTTAGAGTAACTCCAATCGACCATATCATCAATCAAGGTTTTCCCGTGTGCGTGGCTATGGAAAGAGTCCACTAATGTGAGCTCATCGACAAGTGGCTTCCATTATTCATGCATTTAGTACAAATACTGTGTTGGTAGCACATTTTGTAGTGCACACTTTCATTAAAAAGCTCTCTTAATGTGTTTTATAAAAAAATAAGAAAGAGTAGGATTGTAAAAGCACTTTTCTGGACACCCATAACAAATGTGATATTTTTTGCCCATTCTTTGGTATTAATTCAAATACATCCAGGTATTCAAATCTGACCAAAACACTATATTGCTACAATGTACAGAGTCTGACAAAGAGAATTCTTAAATGGGTAAAACCTGAAACGTTCTGAAGGTGGTCACGTTCAATCTGTCAAGAAATAATTAAGAATGTGCTCTGACATTAGTAAATGACATTGAAATTGTGTTTCCATTTTTAATTAATAGAATGAAAGTGAAATGACCCCAGTCCTGCTGTGATAATTAGCTGTTAGACAGTTCATATGGAAAATCTATTTGGTCTCAAAGAAAGACTAATGTCTCTGGATGCAGACTGCCAATCCCATATACAGAAATGGTCATTTGGTTGGCCATTTTTTTTTTTTTGCATTGACTACATGTAGCCACTGACCAGCACAAGGGAGTCAAGAGAAGCTGGTCTGTTGGTTCATGGAGAGAGAGAATAAAGCAGATTATAGATTGCTGCAATGAATATATTTCTGTACAGAGAAGAATGTGCTCAGCGGGGCAGAATAAGTCTATCAAGTAGTGTAAGATAGAGCATGAAAAATATCCAGTTAGATAATGCATGGTCCAGGCTATTGGCTGCAGCAGAACACCACAAAGAATCAAAATGTCGAAGTTATTGTTCTGTTTGTTTGCACGTGTTGAAGGGGAGGGAGAACTGTTTTGATTTTACTCTTAAAGCTTGTTTTGTGTCATTGCCATTTGATTGTTTGTAATAAGACTGCATTTATAGCCAACTGGTTCTTTCAATCATGTCTGTCCAATCAGTTAAAGCTAGATTTGCCTCCAGGGGGAACTACTGCCGGAGCCATGACACATATAATCCCACTGATTACAGTTTTGTTTATTTATGTGCACATTGGTATACTTCCTTCTTGTCTCTTTTCTGTTCTGATCTTATGTTCTGTTATGAGGAAAAAGACCAGCATCAGTTATAAATGGCAATGCAATGGTCCCAGCAGAAATCCTTCTGCTTGATGCAGGCCTAATGCCCACCTGCTTCTGTAGGGACTAAGCATCCAGGTAATTAGCCATGTCATCATGTCTTCATAATATTAACAACCAAAAATAAAGTATAAATTAGTGAAAACAACAATTTACACACCCACAGTGATGACAGTTAACCAGCCCAGTGGAAATTGTTGGCCTCAACCTTGGGGTCTTTTGTCCCTGTACTCTGCTGTTTCCTCTGAAGTGAGGTTTACTTTTTGTCCATGTGTAACTACTGCTCCCCGGTGGTCAAAGCCACTCACTGCCTCCACAGCTGTACTGCAGCAGGGACACTATTTAGATAGAACACAGGGTTTTAATTAAGTCAGTCTTTTTCTTCTTCTTCTTCTTCTTCTTCTTCTTCTTCGTCTTCTTCTTCTTCTTCTTTTTTCCCTGCTGCACTCAAAATGTGTTTTATTTTTTCACTGGGATGTTTGAGCTTCACTGTGACTGATGTATATGCAGAGTTTGACACTTTTTATACAGCCGTCTTTTCAACCTTAAGGTGGAAAGTTTCTCTGTTCTCACCTGAAACCTCAGTTTAACAAGTTAGAATATTAGCAGGATTTTGTGAAAACAACTAGTATGGAGCCAGTTGTGGTCCAACATGCAGCTTACACAAGCGTAATGTGGTAACTTAAACCCACCAGTGCACATGCTGAACATGTCAGTGAAGTAGCAGACATCTTGAATCCAATAGTAATAATTCAATAATCCAATAATTTCTGAAATGAACAATATTAACATATTTATAGATTCTGCATTATTTAATTAGGGCGAAAGAATATATGTCATTTTAAGAATCTTTAACAAGGTAATTTAACTTTTTGTGTAAAGCATATCAGACATAAATTATGACAATTTGTATTTTCAAAATTCAAAAACACAAATGTAATCTTTAAATTGAAATATCATTGGTTTCAGTTCATTTCACGAAAACCGATTACTTTGCAGATTAAGACTTGAGATATGTAATGCATCACAATGTATATTTGTTATGTACTTGTCTGGCTTTTTAATGCAGTAAAATGAATATATTCACATTACTCTTTAAACGATAGCCATTTCCATTTTTGTCTTCTGGGGTTTTTTCTTTCTAACATTGCCATTCTGCTTTAGCAGTCCTCTATCTATTAGACATGGCAGCATCCTTAAATGCCCCACAAAAATAAATTGTCCATTGTGGTGGATTATCTAACTCAAGCAAGACTGAATCTCTGTGAAATTGATTTCCACTGTATTGTTGCAAACAATGACAGCTTGGAATGTAGTACATCAACCTAAATAATCAATAATTGTAGTTAGGGGGCAAAAAAATGAATAAGCAGCGCTACTTTGGTCCATCACACAAACACCACCTCTTCCTCTTGCCTATCAGCATCATGTATCATCAGTAGTTATCAGAGTGTCCTGATGTAGATTTCATACAGCGCTCCTCTTGCCTTAATACCTCCATTTCCTTTCTATCCATTGTCAACTCTATGGCACTTCAAACGTGTAATGTAGCATTGTGGCAGTTTTTATTGCTTGTCCACACGATAAAATAATTTAAAAAAGCAGTGACAGAACAATAAACCTAGCACATAACTATCGTTCTTTCTATCTATCTAACTAACTCACTATCTTTATTAGTACCTAATTGTATCTACTGTGTAATTTTGTTAACTTTTTTAAATACCAAACCTAGAAAAAATTTATTTTTTTCTTTATGGAGTGATTCTTGAGGGGTGTCCTTGTTGGAGTCTGGGACAGGAACACAACTTCCTTTGCAACAGTGACAACCTGACTGGAAGCACACAGAGCGTCTGTGTCAGTGCACCATGGAGAGAGCCGCTGAGGTGTTGGCCCGCAGGAGTCCCTCGGTGCCAGAATGCAGCATCTCAACCTCCACCTTGGCCTTTGACCAGAACTTCACCACAACTGCCAAAGGAATACTCCTCCTGGCCGAGATAGTAAGTGTGAATATGGATTTTAAAATGTTCAGTGTTTGATGATCATTAAAGAATGCTCAGCAGATTATCACAACAGAGCTGATAACAAGAAGTTATTATGAAAACAACTGGTTAGACATGTATTAATCACTGTCAGGACGTGGCAATCATTTTGATGTTTATGAAAGACATTATAAGTATGTTACAGTTACGTGAACATGTTCTCACCAACTGATACACACATACACACACCTAAAGACTAGAGACAACTTGATCTGTGTTTGTCTGCTGCAGTACTCCTACTAAGGTTTTGTGCTAGAAAAAAGACATTTGTTAATTACTATATTTTTCTATAAACTAGATCTGATATTCATGAGAGTAATAACAGTATACATTGATTTCTCTGGTGTTCCTTAGACAGACAAAAACAAAACAAAAACTAGAAAAACTATTTTTCTATAAAAATAGGAAGTTAACTAAAAACACCCAAAGCAAATCAACTCTTCCTCCTTCCTCTCCCTCATTGTGTCTCTTCCTTCCAAATCAGCTAAGGGAAAAGTCAGGACAGCCTTTCTGTAAATACAGTCTGGCTGGCTGCCATGCAGAGGCTGGGCAGGACATGGTTGGATTATCTGATTGCAAAAAGATTTACAAAAGCATAATCTAATTGCAGACACACTCTGAAGCTGATTATTTTGGAAATTATATAACTGATTATGGGATCTACTATGTACTGTATAAGCATAACATGGAATCATAGATTTATTAGATGCTGATAAAAAAAAACAATCAACATCACATCCTGAAAATACATCTAACTACAAATTCTGGCTTTTGGGTTGAATAAAAGTCACAGGTGCACTGAAATATTTCAGTAAGGCTGCAGATCATGATATTAAATTGGTATAAGATATTTCATATTAAAAGAAACCAACCCTGCTTAAAGTCATGTTTCATACCAGAAAACATTTTCTTTCTGTGATAAGAAACACCAAGCAGGAATCGTCTGTTGTACAACAGGAAGGGTGGGTTTGGAATAGTGTTGGGAGAAAAGAAGTTTAGTTACTCACCACAGTGATTTGGTGGAGATGGGGCATGTTGGGTGTTTGGAACTTGGAAATTACTCATTGAACAACAAATGAATAGCACACTAGACTTCTAAAAACAAAATTTACATTAACCACTTATTTTTCTGATGTTATTTTTTGTGTGTTTGGTTTACTTGAGTTTCCTCTTGGTAAAGTTGCCTATCAACTGCCTCAAAATGCTACATTTTGTGTCTCATATCTATCTTCTTTTCATAACTTTAAAACATTTTGAGGGTTTGAAGCTATGATCTATATTCATTCTGTTAGTATTTCATAGAGAGAACAACTGTGCCAAATCAGTGTAGATCTATAATTAATGTGCTTTGGTCAGTGGAAGAATACACCAAAAAACCTGTCATACCTCTTTGGCCTCTTGTTACCTTTTATTTCCTTCTTTCAGGTTGATGTAAATCAAGTATCTTACAGAATTTAATTCTCCTCCTCTCCTCCAGGTATGTGGTATGTTGGTGTGGATTATAGTCGGGGGTACAGAGTATTTTCATTTGCCTGCTCTCTGCTGGGTGATGTTTGTTGCCGTCTTGTGCTGGGTTCTGACCATTTGCCAGTTCATAATTTACATCACTGGAGCCCACAACAGGGTACCACAGGTCCCATGGACTACACTGGTAACACACGCACACGGACTCACACACTGATTATCACAGTTTTAACTAATGGTCTTACTGCTTTGCCTTTTTATTATTAATTCTCTGTTTGTGTCTTTCTTTTCTTCCAGTCGCTGTGTTTGAACTGTAGTGCTACGGTTCTGTATCTGGTGACAGCAGTAGTAGATGCTGACTCAGTCAACCAGGCCATTAGGGAGCGACACAACTACAACTGCTGGGCAGCATCTGCAGTAAGAGCACTCCTGCCAGTAGGACCTGTTGAGGGAACTGTTCATGCAAAAAGAACAACAAAAGTGTTTGTGTCCACATGACAGCAGCCCAATGTCAGAAAAACAACTGAAGGCTGCTTCAATGTTTTACCAAAGAAAATTAGGAATATTACAATTACATGTGCAGTGTAATATAGGATTTGTGTTAAAAGTGATTGCACTGTGCAAAAGAGGATGCTGTCTTCAGTACTATTGTTTTGGGGAATAATGACCTGAAGAGTAGTTCACATTCTACAAATATGCACAAATACACATAGTGGGTGTCAAAGCTGATTTTTCTATTTTTAGACTGAGTAAACGTAGACTTGGAGGGGCACTTCACTGAGTGAGTATTGCACTTTCATCAGGTGAGAAGACTCACAAGAGGCACTGTGTAACAAAAAAGGGAGCAGAAAACTTTCATCTCTAGTATGGGTGTATCTTCAAAATCACTGGATCCTACATTTCCCATAATGCAACAGGATTATGGAGCCAGATCAGTGTCAGTGAGGTTCTTTTTTACGCTAAGTTTTTTTTTTACTATGTCAGTTTTTCGGTTTCAACTCTCTGTCACTGTTTTGGAGAGATGAGGTTTGGGGGGAGCGGCAAGAAGAGCGTGATTGACGTATAATCTGCATAGTAAAGAGAGGCCGTCACTCTTCACTGTTCCTGAACCAGCCGTCCTCTTGTCCACTCAAAATCCTCTGTATCAGCGCTAACCTACAGCGATGTCCTCCACAAGTTCACCGGGAACTCTTGACCAGCAAGTCTGCTTCTCTCTGCCGCTGTTCCCGTCGCGGGACAGCAGACAACTACCCGACAGTGTAATGATTTCTAAGGCAAAGTACGGCTTGAAAACGATGCAGTGTTCTTTGTGGGGTTCATCAATGATGATAAATTATTCTTATTCTATAGTTTATGAAGGCTTATACTTATTAGACTGAGAAGGAGCATTCTTGATATGCATTATTTCTGAAGGCGAACTCTTCTGTTCGCGATCAGTGTGCTTTTAGACTTTGGAGCTGCCGAGA
>JAVQJL010060338.1:0-34233 GCA_036024295.1 Nannoperca obscura | reverse complement strand
ACCCACACACACACACACACACACACACACACACACACACACACACACACACACCTGGGAGGCAGAGGAGTCTGGCAGCTCCTTTTCTTCCAGCGGCCAGTCTAGTGAGACAGGTAGGAGGGCTGGATACGGCTGTGGGACGGGACCACAGTTTGGCAGAGCTACCGCCTGAGGAGGACTGCCGCTCCCATAGAGGAGAGTTGCCACGGGGCTGAATAAACACAATTAAGACATGTTTTACTCACAAGTCATTTGTGAGCTTCAAATCAGTATTCTTTGAAGATCTCTCAAGTGGAACATAGCAACGCTGCTTCTATTTACACCACCCAGGGCTGTGTACTGACCTGAGGCCCTGTGTTTCAGGTGGAAGGTAGTAGGTTGGCAGCAGGTGAGCAGGCGGAACACTTGGGTACTCATGGGCACAGTCACTCCTCTGAGGCCATAACATTCTCTGTGTGTCCTAAAGTGAAAACACACTTTGCTCTCACTCTCCAACAATTGCTTGGTGGAATATTCAAACATCAAATGGAAATGTAATGTGGTACTGTTTGTAAATAATTACATGGACAATTTGTGAAAAGAAAACTGCAGAGTAGGAAACAACCTAGTAGAAAACACAACCTACGCAATGTCAAAAGTACACTATCTCTCTATACTAATGCCAACTTGCCATTCTTATCAGACATTTTTATATTTGTCCATTAAATGATCAAGAGTATCTAGCTGTAAGCTAAATGAACATTGCAGACTATTAATCAATCCCTCCACAGATTTTGTAATATCAGTAATATCATTTCAACTCTTTCTTGAATATGTTTTGATTGTCCTCACATTCATTTGCAAAACAAAATGCAATCCAGCAATTTTTCTACAGTAGCATAACTTTGTTTGGCAGGTCCAGTGTGGTCTCTGGATTTTGTTGAGTGTGAATTAGCATTGCAGAGGTCTCATTTGTCCTTGAGGTTTTAATTTGACTCTGCAGCAGGTGACCTGCAGAAAAATGGATTCAAACGTAAACAAGAACAATGAAATGTAGTTATCTTGCCTGTGTGTAATCCTGATGGCTGCCCCAGAGGGCAGTAGCAGGGTCATGGTCTCCAGACACAGAGGGGTGGAGCTGAGGGCTGGCTGCCGTTTGGTTTGAGTTGCGCTCGGACACAAGGGCCACACTGGATGCCACTGACACCTCTTCCCCAAACTATGAACAAATAGAGAAACATAAAGAACTGAGGAACAGAAACTGAAAGAAGATTTTTTTCTCTGGCCATGTTCCTGTTTGCATGCTTCCATTGTTAAATATCCATTGAAACCTGTACAATAAATGATAAAAATAACCAAGTGCATTGTAATATCTCAGAAGACTCACTTGGACATAGTGGACATGTTCAAACAGATCGCCACGGTGATAGCGCACAGGCAGGTCAAAGGGGCAATAGAGGCTGCGCTGCTGCTGACCCAGTAGACACATCTGATGGTTCCCTGGAGCACATATGACACGCAATACTCAGGTGCTGCTCTACAATAATGTATCATGGGACGTGTATGCAGCAATTTGCATGAAGATCAAAGCTAGATTAATGAGACAACACATCTTTTCATACAACTCACATACTAAGCTTGCTTACTCATGCCTCACATGAGTTCCATACATCTCAAGTCTTTTTTAAGTATCAATATCTGCTAAATCACAGCCAGAAACAAGTTAACATATAAAGAATTTGACCAGCTAAAGCAATTAGCTTTTAAGTTAAGTATAATATATTAAATATTATATTATAATATTAAAAAAGTAACAGTCCTTGCACACCTTTATTTAACCAGGCAAGTCATCAAGAAAAATAAATCTTATTTGCAATGCTGGCCTGGCAAAAGGAAACTCAGTTGTATGTGCATGGCATTTTACCCAGCTGGGCTTCTTTAGCCATCTGGGTCTCATGGATAATGTTGCGCAGGATCTGCTCTTCCTGCAGCAGCTTGTGCTTGTCCAGTGCCTCCTGCTGGCGAAGGTAGTGGTCATGCTGCTTCTGGTACTCCTTCAGCTCATTCAGTGTCCGCTGCAGGGATCTACAAATAGTAAAATCAGGAAGGGAAATACTGGACAATTGGCAGAAATGCATAGCAAGGAAACAGCATATTACATAATCACCCTACAACCGCAAGAGTCATGTTAAAGGCTTGGTATCAGCAAATATATTCACTCATGAGCAAAACACTATCTGCCAGCTCTGGAAACTTTTCTTTTACTGACACACTGCACTGTGGAGGGCTTTAAGTGCAAGAAAAATATCCCTACAGTGAAAAGTATTTGGGTTTTATTATCATCATTAAAAATTCACAACATACTGAATGATAAGGATACTTATTTTCTTTACAATCTGCTGTAGGTTTTCATTAATTCCTAAACCAACCGATCCTTTTTCAAACAGAAACATGGTGGACAGTCTACGGCTTAAAAGCCCATTTGTAAAGAATAGGTATGCTCATAAAAGTTTTTAAAGCCAATTTTAAACCGAACTGTGAAAACTTAAGAGAAGAGTGTGTATGTGCTTGCCTACCTGTGCTGGGCTTCCAGACGCTGCTCCAGCTTTTGCTGACAGAGCACAGCATGTTTCCTCCTCAGGGCCTGGTCGAAGCCGGGATGGGCCTGCAGTGCCTGCTCGTAACACAGCACTGAGTGGTTGTATTCCCCAAGCATCTGGTCAGACATTGACAGAAGAGGAGACAAACAGATCATGGATATAGCAGAGGTCAATTACAGATTTGTTTCATGTAAAACTCATGCTGGAACACAATAAAAAAAAGAGCTTAACAGACTAAATATATGTTTAGTTAGCTATGTCTCAATTAGTAATTTCTTGCCAACACCTAAAAATTTGCATTGGTAGATATTTTAACTTTCAATTTGTTGAAAGTTAAAATCTTGTTTCAATAGTTTTTATTTTAACATATGCACAAATATAATTACACACCTTCTTAATAAAAGGTATTGAGCTAATGCAAGAGAGTGTTGTTAGTAAGTCTGTGGTTTAAATACCATTCCACTGCAGTCTCTGCTGCCGTGGTTTCTCTAGTGACTTACAGCGTAAATATTGCCTAAGGTGTAGTGGCTGGTGAAGAGATCTGAGGTAAGGTCCAGGGCAGCGTGGGCAAGAATAGCAGCATCTGCTGAGAAATGGGCGCGGTGTAGGATGTTGGCCATATTGACCAGGGCTACATCCTTCTGCTGTCTACAATTACAACACACACACACACACACACACACACACACACACACACACAGTATGAGAATGTGAACACCTGTGAGCAGTCGCATACAATAAACAGTAATATTGCAGTGGCCTTCTGACCAGCCCGACAATACCTTGGGGAGAAATGCAGAGCACGCACCACACAGTCCACTGCCCTCTGAGGCTCGTTCTTCATGCGCCAGTAAAATGACGCCATGTTGTACAGCACCCAGGACGATGAGTTCTGGAACACACAATCATTAAGACATGCACGCACACGTTTTTGTTGATCTTCCTCGAATGAGTAACTGCTAACTGTTATATAAGGCAGACCTTACCCTCAGTAACCCTTGATGGATGCGATGGCCCACCTCATCAACACTGCGGCCCATCTTATGAGACAATGAACTAAAAATTGGGTCCTCCTTAGAAAGCAGTGGGGAGGTGAGGTTTGCCCTCTCTTGCACACCCTGGAACAGACAGAAGGGAAGAGTCAGTTACTTGCAATTATAGCATGTGATCAGTCAACAAAGGTTACATCTCTGTTGTGTTCATAATAAGCAGTGCACAAATGATCTGACCTGAAAGTGTTTTACAACAAGATAAACAGCATACCAATTTCCATAATACACACTTTAAATGCAACTGCAACTATATAGAAATAAATATGATGTCCTGCTGACCACCTGCTGGACTCTTAACCTGACAAAGAAAGTAAAGAAAGTAAAAGGATCATGACGTGGCAGAGTGATCTGAATGTAACAAAATACACTTTTTTAATTATTACTTGCCCGCAAAAACACAGCTGTTCTTTAATCTTAACCCAAGGGCCTCATTTATAAAATTGTTGCTGCATGAATGCAAACACACGATAAAATCTGGTTCTCGAGATCCAGAGACACAGATTACTGTGATTTGCATATCTCCACAGAGACCCCTTTTTATTGCTAAAAGGGTCACAGAATATAAATGTCTTGATATCTAACCTGATGAAAACGTTGTTTAAATATCATACAAAAACTCTGTTGAGAAAATGCAACGACAGCTTGGGTTTAAGTAGAGAAATTAAACTGGAGCTGGAAGAGGAGGATTGGTGAAGCAGTTTGAAGCAGGAAGTCATTGGCAACCGGTTGCCCCCCGTCCATGCTTTTAAATTGCATTTCCAATTAAGCTCTTAGAAATATTAATCAAGATAATTACAATACTCACCACTGCATTTTATTTGATAAGATTGGCTGGGCTCGCCTGTCTGAGAAACATCTTCTAGTATATTTCATCTTTGGTGCTAATAAACGCTGGTCCATAATTAACTTGCTCTAGTAACTAGCTGATGCTTCAGTAACCCTGTCCTAGAACTGACCTAGATAAGACTGATTGTGCAGTTACCGCAATAACTGACAGGAAATATCTGCAAAGCCACAACACATCAAACACTAAAATCTACACTTGAGACCATTCTTGATAATCATCCCTTATCATCCCCTCTAGTGAAACTGTAAATAGAGCATTGCTGTAAAAAAAAAAAGCATGTAAGCGCTGCCAAATTAAAGAAGGTTAAATACATTCCCAACAGGATACTCGAACAGGATCTGATAAATAAAAACGGTTAAAACCTTATTTAAACAATAACTGTTATGTTAAGCACATATGACTAATGAGTTTGAAATAGAGTGGAGAGTACTTTTCCACAGCGTTACAGCATACCTTGACTACCTCCCATCCCCACCCCACCCACCATAAAACTAAGTGGTGAAAGAAACTTAGATGGTACTTGTAAACTATTGGCAAGTGTGGCCTCTACTCACCCTGAGATGTTGGAAAGCATGGATACTATAAGGTAGTTCAAACACTTTTACACAGTCAGGCTTTTCTAGATCTGGGGGCAGAGCTGACCGGGAATCTACATAGTCTTCAGGGCTTTAGGAGAAGAGAAAAAGCACTTTAAGATGACAGAAATATAAAGAGAAACTATACACACTCATTTCAAGGGTGATGTATCTTTACACCTTTATGATTTGGCTATGCAAGATTTAAATGATGCTTTAACCAATTTACAAAAACACTGTAGCAATAACATTGGCAATGGCATGATTTATTGCAGAGAGCTTACCTGATGTCTTTGCTTTCTAAGGAGATATATGTGCCATCATACAGGTCCAGGTCCCCCAGGGGTACCTTAGCCATGACACAGTCTGCATCCTCTTTATAGTGTCTCTGCTCCAGCCCTGTGTCTCTGTCCTCATTCTCCTCGATATGAATCTTCTGTGCCACTAGCTGCTTCTGCTCAACAATAACCAACAACACTCAATCAGTGAGAACTAGTCAACACAAGACATAAATTATTGATAGATAGAATAAGAAAGGCTAAGAAATGAATAAAGTAACCAGAAAATGATTCATGAAAAAAGTAAACCCACACACCTCCAGCTTCTTGAGGTAGTTAACACGAGTCTCTTGCCTCATGAAGATCACAACGTCATGTGGATGCTTCAGATTCAAAGGTGAGTCAACCTGAAACAAAAACAGTGCGGTAAGGACTGGCATACAGTAAGCATTTTCATGTCAGTCCCAGTGAGTGCGAAACAGATTTAACCAGCGGATTCATCGTAGGATATGACAATATATTTAACTTCTATTGAGTCATGTTAGAAACAGTCTATTCAACTCTAATTTCAGATGTGCAAACTCTGCTTATTAAAGCCCAAAGCCTGTCACACAAACATAAACACGGTCTTTCTCTCTAAATGGAGGTAGCAGATTGCTAGCAGTTGGCCTCAGCCAACATTAACGTTATCTCTAGCATATAATGCGGACGTTGACATGGGCCTTAAATACTTTGGTCATCTTGACCTCAAACACCTAACGATAACGCAAGTTAAGGTAGCTAGTGTAGGCTAACCGACTTAGCCAAACAAAACGAATTTAAATGTAACTTTCTTGATGTATGTAAGGATACACAAGCTGGTAAACGAGTATTGTTGAGTTCAAATAAGATACTAAAATTACGTTGACAAACGACATACCAAAACGTTATCGTTAATGCTAACAGAAATAGCATTGCAAGCTAGCCACCTAACGTAAGCGTTAGCAGGTCAATGAGCTAACATTAAACTGTCATACTTGTTGTTGAATTTTTCCATCCTCTGTGACAACCCAATGGGTCGTAGCTCCTCCGGAGTCCACTATAAGTATGCAAAGAATGATGAAAAGCTTCCCCTGAACTGACGTTTTTCGTGAATAGTTGACACGACAGGGCAAAGACTCAGGACAGATTTTCCTGAGGTCCGCCATTTTTCTGTCTCAATTTGCTCTGTGGCGACAGTGACCAGCCTCCGGCCAGGCGGCGGCGCTCGCGTCCGCACCAGTCCAAAACTGGAAGAATCATCTTTGATGACGTTTGGGAAAAAAAAACAGGAAATTCTGTAGAAGCTAAAAGTTCGAGACGTTTTCAAGGCAAAGGTGGGTACAATATAAGGATTAAACATGCTTTCACTGACATAGTCAGTACTTTAATGCCATTGTTGCTGAAGAGGACGTTTGTTTGCTGCTTGCTGTTTTGGTCAGTATCTTTTAATCGCTTTTTAGCACAGTCAAGTTGAAAAGTTGCAGTTCCGCATCCAGGGGCATGACTGGTCCATCAAGTGACAACATTGCCAACACTATTTATTGTATGCAGGGGAATACCTATAATGTATCTGCTTTAATAATAGTTTTCGACGGCGTCTCATTGTTAGCTAAGGTACCACTTTAGGTTTGACCTTGTTGAGTCATGCTTATTATAAAAACGGATGACTTAAACGTGAGTGTAACGTTTTCCGCTAGGTGTAGCTTTACCTCATTTTATAAGTTTACAGCGCCAGTGAGTATCTAAGATGTGTCGAGACTTAAGTGCTATAGTTTCGAAACCTCCACTATATATTTTAAAGTCTTAAGCCACTGGATAACAGTGAGTAATATATGTGGTTTCTGAGTACACAGCTGCAGTTATACAGTGACTTTATAAATATAGGTGCACTGTAATTGTGTTCATATTATTTTGTGTCTTAAGCTTCAGATCCACTGTATATTTCTTCGTATGGCCAGCAAAAAATATTATTCAACTGAAGTTTGAGTTTGAAGATTCAGGATTCAAGTTTTTATGCTGTATTTGCAATTAAGTAGCTTTGACCTCGCACATTAAACAAATAACAAAACAGAAACCTCAAGACGTCACATCACCTCACTGAGACAGAACAAATGACCACAGTCCAACAATAAAACCTTAATTCATAACAGCTAACAGATACAACAATCATTTAAGTCACTTTTCAAGCAGAAAAGGCCACACTTCCCATAATTCCAGGTTCTCAATTGTGAGGATTTTCTCATTTATTTCTCTTATGTGATAGTGAACCGTATATCCTTGGGCATGTTAGGACATGTTTTACTATGTTCTGACAATTTAAAGACAGAATGATGAATCAGTTATTTGAAAAACTACTCGACTGATTATTCAATAATGAAAATAATTGGTTTATGGTGCTAACATCATCCCTATGGGAATGCTTTAGGGTTGCAACAAACAACTATGATGTGTACTGCTGTGTACATTAATACATTACAGTATCTTATAGTAGAGAATAATTACTCCTCTGGTGTTTTAGGAGTTAAGGAGTCTCTGGATAAGTGCTGTTACAGAGCCTGGCTGTCCTATGGCTTATATTATCATTTCAGCTATCGTTTTTCTCTTTATCTTTTAAAAGAAGAGGGGAAGTTGAGAGGTTGATTAGTAGAGTGAAATGAAAATCTGGTGCCCTTTTTCCTAATGGTACCATACCAAACAGTTATTAGCGAAGTAAGGGTGCTCTCGATAACGGCATGATAAAGTTGCACTGTGCCATCCTGTGATATTGAAAATTATATCACCTATCTTTAACGGTCTTTAAAAAGTCTTTGCTCAGCTATCTTCAGAACTGTAAAGTATTGACCTCCATTTTGAGAGAGGAGATAAACGCTGATGCCAAGTTGAAAAAATAATAAATATTTACTCATAATATAATGCAGTGGGTTTTTTTGTTTGGTTTTGGCCACTTTCACCCTTTGACTGTCCATGTTTTCCCACTCTTCACAGATGGCTTGCTTTGACAGCAATAAGGCCAGTTTGGAGGAGGACAGCTATGAAGGAGCCGTTGGTGGAGAGCTGTCCGGCTGTGCGTTGGCAATGCTGGAGAAGGAACGGGAATCCCTTCTCAGCCCTTCAGAGAGCCCTGGCACCGTCATCAGCGGCACCTCCACTAGTCTTCAGGCTGCTGTCCCGGTCCAGGGCTATGACGTGGAGTTTGACCCACCACTAGAGATTAAATATGAGTGTCCGATCTGCCTCATGGCTTTGAGGAATGCCATTCAGACACCCTGTGGTCACCGTTTCTGCAAGAACTGCATTGAGAAGTCCATTCGGTATGCTATTGTTCATCCCTCCAGATGTTATTGAACACTAACTCTGGTTTATAATGCATTTGTTAACACCAGATTCACAGCAAATTCTCAAACAGCTGCTAACTCTTTATTAGCAACATCCCTGTGTAGTAATTTTTAAATAAATGTTGTCTAGGTACAGAATCTGATCATTTTAATTCTCAGCTTAAATTATTGCTGTTCTTCCTCTTGCAAAACAGTGATACAGGGCAGAGGTGCCCTGTGGACAATGAAATGCTGTCAGAAGACCAGCTCTTTCCAGATAACTTTGCCAAACGGGAGATCCTATCACTAACTGTTCGCTGTCCAAACTCTGGCTGTGCTGAGAAAATGGAGCTCCGACACTTAGAGGTGAGAATTTTAAGAGTGACCGCTGTAAGTTAAAAATCCAGAATTGGGTTGCATAATAAGATTTAAAAGATAATTATATCATTGTGTTTACTTTGATATGTTTATTTTACTGTATAGACCATTAACGATCACAGGTCATGTAATTGTGATCATTTATGGTTGATCCATCAATACCATTGACCATCAGCCTCTGAAAGTAAGGAGGGATTCTTCCACATCTTATATCCATACTGGGATTCCTGCAAGACAACTGTATGTTTTATGCTGGACTATGCTAGTGAAGAACACTGTTTATCTTGTTACCATGGCACCTGTCAGTGGCTGGGTTATATTAGGCAGCAAGTGAACATTTTCTCCTCTCCATGTGTTGGAAGCTGGAAAAAAAGACAAGGATGTGAACAACTTTGACAAGAGCCAACATGTGATGGCTAGATGACTGGGACAGAGCATCTCTTGGGGGGAGTTCTCGGTCTGCAGCTGTTAGTAACAACAAAAGTGGTCCAAGGAAAAAAAAACGGTGAACCAGCTACAGGGTCATGCACATCAATGCTCATAGATGCACAGGACTTAAAGGATGTGCTGCTAACGTGTTGGTGCCAGACACCACAGCACACCTTCAGAGCTCTAGTGGAGGCCAGGCCTCGATGGGTAAGGGCTGTTCTGGTGGCAAAAAGTGGACCTACACAATATTAGGCAGGTGGTCATGATGTTATGGCTGATCAATGTAGTTCTGTGATTATAGTTTAACAAAAAATAAATAAAAAAAGTACTGCCTCACTAAAAATTTGTTTATAAGAAATCTGGCAACAAGTAAGGTACTGGCAGCTCAGTTTACCTCTTCTTCTGTCAACAGCACCATAGTCAGCACAGACTATTCCGTCTGACTGTTCCAACATTTCCTCACACTGTTGGCTCTGAATCAACAGCCTGTAAGGAAGGTTTCAGTTCAGCTAAGAGGGACAACTATCCACATGCTGGAATACTGATAACTCACATAGGATCCTTTAGAAATGCAAAACATCTAATGAACTCACTACGGTACACTAAGGAATAATGAGTAAGGGTGCATAAAATATTCAAGAACGCCATCTTTCTCTGGTGTGGACGATGATGTTTTTATAAGTGAACCACTGCTGTCCTACAGAATGTATTGTTTTCCTTCCAGAATCATTTGGCACAGTGTCAGTTTGCCACAGTGCCTTGTCCATACTGCAAGCAGTCTGTGAGAAAGAGCACCTTAGAGGAGCACACAACTGTTGACTGCCAAAGGAGAAAGGTGTCGTGTCCGGATTGTGTGGCAAGCTTTGTTTATGAGGAGAGAGAGGTAATGTTGACTCACTTTTGTAATTGGTCCTCTTGTTTTTTCCAGAATAGTTCTCATAGGAAAGTCGCACAGTTACATTGTGTTTCAATGAGGATAAGTCCCCTTATAATCAGCTTTGGGTTGCTCCTACAGCTTCATGAACAGCAGTGTCCTCTTGCCAATGTGAAGTGCCAGTACTGTGAGATGGATCTCATTAGAGACCAGGTGAGTGATATAATGTTGGCCATAAAACAAGGCCTCTGGTAAATCAAAATGTTTTAATAGTTAGCTTCTGTCAACAAGAACTTCTCTTTTGTTTAAACAACTGGGGAAAGTTCCTTAAATACGTTTGTCCTCAATTATACAGTAATGACTAACTTGTTGAAATCCTGGTTTGAATAAATGAATATGAATGATGCTTAACTGATGATGTTTTGGTTTCAGATGGAATCTCATTGTGATACAGATTGCCCAAAAGCGCCCATCGCCTGTAACTTTAGCATCTTTGGATGTAAGGAAAGGGTAGGTGATCAAATGCAAAGTTTCTCATGGTAGCAATCTTCCACACACTGTTGAAAGAACACTCCTCGAGAACTTGGTTTGTTACACCACTATTAGTCCTGTCAACCCAGCAGACCAGATGTCATAAAGACAAATGTCTTGCCTCTGCAGATGCAGCGCCACAACCTGGCTCAGCACATGCAGGAGTTCACGCAGATGCATATGCGCTACATGGCTGACTTCCTGCGTGGCCTTAACCTCAATGGCACCACACCCAAATCTCTGTGGACGCTCGGACCTTCTGTTTCCTCTGAGGATCAAGGAGCTGCAGCATCAGTATCGGCCTGCAGTGGGCCCAGAGGAGCTGTAAGCTGCAGCAGCAACTGTGCCCCGTGTCAGCCTACTGAGGAGATGCAGAGACTCCAGGATATGGACAGACGATTGGTAAAGCAGGATCACCAGCTGCGCGAGCTCATCATCTTAAAGGACACACAGGTAAAGGATGTCCTTGAGCTTTAAGGTACTAATGTGTGCATATGGTTTGTCTGTGCAGCTAGTGGTAATTGTGTATAGGGCTCTGAGCACTGCCAAAATGTAGGTGACCTACACCCAACACTCTGCCTGATGGCATCCTGTTGACTGCCCACATAGATGGAGCAGTGAAGCTGCTGCCCTGCTAACTTGCTGCTCATGCTACACCTCCTGTGTAGACACGGTGTAAGCCTTTTGTCATTTGAAACTGTCCCACCTCTTCAACAGGCTGGCCAGCTTGCAGACCTCAGGCGCAGAGTGTGTATGCTGGAGGAGACCGTGAAGGAGCTGGAGGCCCAGCAGTGTCAGGGTGTCTTCATCTGGCGCCTCAAAGGTTTCTCTGTCCACCTGCGGAACCAAGAAGCAGGCCAGCCAGTGGTTGAGCACAGCCCCGGCTTCTACACGGGCCGTCCAGGCTACAAGCTGTGCCTGCGCCTCCACCTGCAGACCCCCAATGCCCCACGCTGCTCCAACTTTATCTCCCTCTTTGTCCACACCATGCAAGGAAGTTTTGATGGGCAGCTGACCTGGCCGTTCCAGGGCACCATCCGCCTTGCCATCCTAGACCAGGGCCCCGAGGGTCACCACCACATAGAGGTGATGGAGACTAAACCAGACCTGCAAGCCTTCCAGAAGCCCGCCATACAGCGCAACCCCAAAGGATTCGGCTACGTCACCTTTCTGCACCTGCAACAGCTGAGCCAGAGAGCCTTTGTTAAAGATGATACTCTGCTTATCCGCTGTGAGGTGACACCACGCTTTGACAGTATGCTTCACCGTGAGGGACCAGCAGTGCAGCCTAGAGGACCTGAAGCCTCAGTTTCAAGGGACTAAAGTCAAACTCATATGTGTGATCATCACCACACTGAGACCTCTGTACAGTACATCTCCCGGTGTTTAAATCTCATTTAATTTTAATTAATGGACACCAGGAGGAGGAAAATGTTGCCACTGCAAGTGTGTTAGTATTTATTTATCAACCTTTAAATGGTAATGTGACTTGATTAAATAAATATATACAGTACAATCCTTTTAATTGATTTTGAAATATATCTACTCACTCACATGATACCAACATTCAGAATGCCTCATAAATTCAAATTATGTAAGTAGTCAACAATATTGAATCATTAGTTAAGATGTGCATTTGCAGATTGAATTTTACTACAAGACACTGCTCTTTTTATCTTCTTGTTGGAGACAGCACTGAACATTAAAGATACCCTGTCGGGCTTTTGACCACCAGTAGCGCTATGCAGCAGTGTTTTGATGAGCAGGTCCTCATTGTATTTATTGTTTTGCTTAGCCTCTACTAGCACACACACAAGGATCCACATGTACGCACAGGCTGTGTGATTGACGTGATGCACGTTCTCAACCACTGCAGAGGGTCGTATTGAAAATGAGTAGTGAGTACTAGCCATGAAAAAAGAAAAAGGCAAACAGGTGAAACTAAACTACCAGGAACAGTGCTGAGCTGTGCTGCAATTTTGCTGTAGTGGCCACAGTTGGAGTTATGAGTCGGATGAGACACGTGATGTGCTTGGGACCAAAAAGAAAATGTCCTATTCCAAGTCATGTAAAAGAAATTGGCTTTATGCCACAGATACTCTTAAAACTGCTCTTCTTGTGATCAGACAGAATTCTAATGTGCAGTGGATCCAGAAATATGGAAACCTGAAGAACTTTTTTCTGTGTATGCACCAGATGAGCAACTTTAATTAAAATTAATGGAATGCTACCTTGGGACATGGTATCCAATGTTCTCCGATATATTTATGGGTGAGGAGTAGTGTCATGTCAACTAGATAAGGTGAAGCAACAGTCAGAGCAAAGAAGCCAGTCTGATCATGTCCAGAATGAAGGATATATGACATCCCTTGGTTTCATGGTATTACACTGGATATTTGGTGACGGTAACATGGAAAGCAACTTTGCAAGGTTCCAGCAAAAAGTGAAGAAGACTACTAGTTAGTGTACAGTATGCATAGATGTTTCAAAATATACAGAAGTCTGCTTTGCAAATGATTTGCGAGGCGGGAAATGCTTTCAAACACATTTGTTGGACATCAAGGATACATACAGTGTATTTTGATGAGAAACGCTGGGTAAAACTCAGGATACATTTTAGTAACGTCATTGTAAGGGATAGGAATAGCAAAACACATTCATGTGCTTTCCAAATTCAACATTTTATGAATCACTACTTTAGACTGTTCTGTTCTTAGGGCTTACTAGGACACAATCATCCCAAAACAAATGCATTTTTGCATAATGCATTTGAGCCTTGCAGATTTGGCAGAGTTTATGGTGCCTTTCACACAAGTTTCTACCAAATGTGACCTAGAAAAGTATTTCAAGAGTAGACAGAAATCCAAAATCATGGGTCAGTGTCTTTACTGACAATTTGCTGCCTGTTAAGACTTTATGTGATGTAATTAATATTTTGTACTTTTTGTTGTAGTCTTATTTCTCCACCAGATATTGAATTGTTATAATTCCATGTAAAGTGTTTTGACAGTGTAAACAATGATTACTCTGAATGTTAATAATTGTATTGCTTGTTGTTTACCATTATTTTGTTTTCACATTATTTTGCAATACTGAAAAACAAAAACCTTTAAATAAAGCTGAGCTTATGTAAACTCAAAGCCACTGTCTAATATGTAATGTCTTCTACTGACTTGGACCACACATTAACATTTTTCATTTAAACCAAGGAATCAAAATGTTATTCCATGCATAAGTGACTCAACGTACTTTACTTTTTGCTGCACTGCAGGAACCTGTTCAAAAATGATGAATTTCAGTAGTCCTGAAAACATGTTACGAATCTCTTACAACAACAAGAAGCTGTGTAAGCAGGGATAGACGCTAATATGTTTAAGCACTGGCCCCACGGGGCACCAACCTTCTAAGTTTGTGTGGCCAAAAAGTGTCCTGACATGCCAACGCTATTACTTTTTCCTATGCTTATGATTTAGTATATGTTAAGGTTCAAAAGCTTAATTTGCAGAAAGAATGAAAATAATTTTGTGAATTTGTTTCTTAAATTATATATAACGAACTTCCCTTCAATAACACCACGGAGACATAGGAATTCATCCAACATCCTTTTTTAATTTAAATTAAAGTCCAAGCCAAATCAATGTCCCCTTTCCCCCAATTACACCATCATCAAAATATTCTAAACATTTTACAGCTACATAATTAGCTGTCTTGCTAATTAGGCATGCTACCAGTTGCCATAGTCACTTTTATTCATCAATGTAAGGAAATTTTTGGTTAGCGCCATATCCTGGGTGACCTGGTCTGGCTTGGCCCTCTTCCTGTTTGACTTCTTTCTCTGGTTCACCTTGAGCTGCGTCCTTGCTGGTGCTTGCCTTGCAGCCTGTTACAGACACTGTAATTTCATGCCATATTAATATTTAATTGGATCAAAATACAAACAGTAGTGCAACAGTATAATAACACTGTTCTACTGTGTTAGAAAACAAAGACAGAATGACAAAACTACCATTTTATCCTGATTTTTAACTCACATGGAGCACTTGGAGCTTCTTTCCCACACTTGAGTGTGCTTTGAGCAAAGCACTCTGCCATCCAGGACAACACCTCTCCACAATATCTGACCTAGAGATAAAGCCAGCTGTGAATGCGGGTTATGCAAATTACCTGTCGGATTACTTACAAGCTAGAGTTTTATGTGAAATAGGCTTAGGGAAATGCACTTGATTATGTGTCAAATGGTCACTTTTACAGGCTTACCTGAGCCTCCATGCAAGCGAGCCTTTTATCTTGGTCCTTGAACCCACCAACAATCTTTAGCAAGCTCTGAACCCTTGGTCACAAACAAAAATCAGTTAAAACCACATTCAACGTTGAAGTAATACATTTTTTTGTTACCACTCAGAGCAAGAGAAGCTTTAAAACCAGCTACAGTTTGGTGCTGGGCAGGTAGTTTCTGCAGAGTTTATTAGAGCTTGTTTGATAAAAAAGATTAAGCCTTCTTATAATCCAACTATATGACAGTTTGCCACTTTCTTTAAATAACAATTACTTTGAGGAGGTACTCTTGAGTCTTTCCTCACTGCTCTCCCAGTGCTGTCGCTCCAGTTTGGCCAGATAGTTCTCTTTCTGCACTGTCTCCCATGTTATCAGCCTCTGGTCTAGTCCTGCCGGCAGCTCCCTCTCTGGCAAATCACACACACAAGGAAGCAGTCCAATAGCCAATTCACCACCAGGCAATTTCCATGGATAGAGCAGGTGAAGGACACAGATAAGTGAACAGGGTGTTTTCTAGAATGTAATTTTAATTTAGTCTATTTAGTAATTTAGAAACAATTTCAAGTATAACTATTAAGCAATAGATCCTAATGGAAATGTGCTGAAATGTGCAAATATTATGTTCATACCAAGATGCTCCTGCTTGGACTCTGGCTGTTTGACCAGGCTGAGGAGGAGCTGAGAAAGGTGGCTGATGATGATGAAGGGTGGGGCCAGTGCCGGGCGGCTGTGATATTCCACAATCAGGTTGTATCGCTGGAACTTCCAGAAGATGTCTGTGTTTCCCTGCACTACCTGGAATGTGTAGCTGCAAATGGGAGAACAAAAAGCCAATAAAATCAGTTTGTACTTGTTGATTTTATAATGTACAAAGAAGCCACTAGCTCAATTGATTTCATCAGACAGACAAACATATGGATGTTTGTCAGTCCCTGACCTGAACATGGCAATGAGCAGGTTGAGCAGCAGGACATTGGTGACAAGAAGGAAGATAACCAGCAGCAGAATGACCAGCCAGTTGGCGTAGATGTTGGGACATGGCGGCCGTAGGCCCTGAATAATCTCGTTTGAGTCACTGGTGCAGTTAATTTCAGGCATGCGAGCAGCTGTGCTCCGTTTAATGAAAGAATAAGACAATTAGATTAGAAGACGTAACATTCAGGCCAACAGAAAGCCAGCATGTTTGCATAAATGTAAAATCAAAGTATAACATTAGACATGACAATACTGTCACACTGCACATTTTTCATGAATAAAAAACATCTAAATATGTGATTTAGAAGTCACATCTTTGCACTGAATGAATATAAAAATGTGCACAACTCCCATTTACCATCTATTTCTTCCAATGGGATCTGGCCAAAAATGTGCAGGTAGGGGCGGTACAGGGCTCTGCGAAACACCCAGTCAATCCTTGGGTCATTAGGGTGGAGAAGAGCCTGGGTGGCAACACCGTACGCAATGAGCCACACACTCAGGAAAAAGAGGAAAAAGAAAACGTCCTTCATCTGGAAAGGAGAAACAGACACGTTTTTATCTTCTTAATGGGCTTTATTGTCTTCATCTATGACCATGAATTTCACAATTAGAATGTTTTTGTCACCATTCTTTCCACAATGATGATCTTCGGGCCCAGCTGCTTATGAATGGCAAAGATGTGGATCAGACGTAGAGTGAATACCATGAAGTCTATTGCCAGCACTGTCCTTCCGGCCTCGTAAGTGTTGTTCACCATCCTGCAAAAACAAAGGAAATGGATATTACTTAATGTGCAGTTTATTAAATTCTAGCCCTTCATCCTATTCAGTATTTAATTTATTCACCCGTTTATTTTAATGCTCTGGACTAGACCATCATAATAGCCAATCTAAAGCCTCCACACTGTTCATCTCCACCATCATCAGTATCATTTAATGTTAATTACCTGCATGAAACCCCAACAACAAAGAGTGAGATGGCAACCATGTCACACTTGTTCCAGTTGTCCTCTACATAGAGTTTGAACTTCTTCAGGATGTTCATTTCTTCATCTGTGAAAAAACTCTAAGGAAAATAGTTGCATTACTATAAAACAGAATTATGTGTAACATTTTGAAAATCTAAAAAACAAAAGGTAGTTTGTTAGAAAACTATTTCCCAGCAACCTTATCTTTGGTATGGAAAGTATGATGTGATCTGTTGCAAGATTGAGCATTGCCTTAATTTCTAATTCCAACATGTGAAATAAAAGATACTATATACAGTGTATAGTCTTACTGTGTATCTTTGACTATTGATATTTGAGAATATCTGGACTCAAAGAATAGTACTGGAATATAAATGACATTATGAACATTTGTAATCCGTTTTAAATGTAGGCTGGGTGCTACTGTAAAGATGCTATTTCATATGTAAATGCATCCACACGCTGAATAGAAAGTGTTTATGTAAATTAGACTTTAATAAAGCTGTTCATCTTTTTTTAAACAATCTGTTATGTCTGAACTGGGTTTTTCTTCTCTGCTGTAGCTGAGTAATATTTTTATCATGCTAATATGCCCTCTGCCAGGTCATACACTGGTGCCCCATTCAGACACACCTGCTGGGACCAAAAGAGAGTTTGCAGGTGCTTCTAAAGCAACAGGGATGTGTTCCTGCTGTGTCTCAAATTCTCACTCCTGTATGTCTCTCACACCTAGAGTGCAAGGCTGAGTCGTCTCCCGTAGTTTGAACAGGGAACCTGTAAGTGCATCAGGAACCAGTGTTTGGTCCCTCTATGGCACAACAAGCTGTGGGCAGTATGCTGCTTTTATAAAGTTGTAAGACTGATGTGTAAGCCCTGACTTTCAGTCCACAAATGCCAACATGTCCAAGTATCATTATGAAGTAAATGTTGATTGCACAATGGCTATAGAATAATGACACCATCTGTGTTCAGATTGGTTCCCTACAAGCCTCTCGTTCACTATGCAGTTCTGTTAGTTGATGCAAGGTTTGTTCATTAAGGACTTTTATTTTTGTTTTAGAATATGAATCATCAATCTATGTGAAAACCTGCGAGCCAAAACCTGGGGATCCAGCCTATAACTGCAAAGATCCAGACACCGCATATAATGTTCTAATTGATGAAATAACTGACTCCACTGATTACACCATATCTTAAAAGATCATTAAACTGGCTGCTACAGGTCAAACATTATGGCTTACTAGGGGTATTTTAAAATTCATCAATAAAAAGAACAAACTTTATCACTATAACTTTAGTGCTTTATCAAAGAGTGTGTGTGTATATATATATATATATATATATATATATATATATATATATATCCTCAATGAAGTCCTCAGCCGGGGTTACAAAACCACTGTGCTTCCACCAACATCAAACAGGATGCCAGAAACACCAGCGAAGATTTTGACAATACTGATCTTGCTAATAATTTCAACAATAATTTTATCTTCATAGTGATTTCTAGCAAAATATGTCAACCAACTTTTAGATAATATATTTAAGACAATTATTTGTATTATTTCTTTCTGATGCCAGCTGCCAGAGATGAAGTCACTAAAATCATTATGAATATGTAAATCTCCCACACAGCTGGCACAGATGGCATTTGTAGTAAAATTCTTAAAGCTAGTGTGAATAAAATTGTGGAGCCTCGTGTTTACTCTATTAATATCTCTCTACTTCATGGAGTTGTGCCTAAAACAACAAAGATTGCTAGAACAGTACCAGTCTTAAGGGTGAGGAACTGATTAAGGTGGATACATGGTTGAAATGCAATAAATTATCCTTAAATATAAGCAAGACAAACTTTATTGTCTTTTTCGCTCCAATAGAAATTGAAATAGTGTTGTAGTGTCTGTATGATATTAAACAGTCAGGTTATTGAGAGAGTGAAGTCCACCAAATTCCTGGGGGTACATATTGATGATTTTGTTTACTTCAAGGGCCACATTGATGAACTTATGAGAACATTGTCCAAATATGTTGGCTTATTTTTCAAGTTGAGACAAGTCTATTTGAGCCTCATATAAATTATTGTAATATTATATGGTGCAATGCTTTCCTAGTTATCTTAAAAAACTACAAATTGTTCAGAAAAAAGTCATACGTGCTACTACAGTCTTCTGAAGCATACTGAATGTAACATCTTTCACAATGCTTGTATAATGTCAGACTTTTTGACCCTATTCCTATTCACTCTCCCTCACACACATATAAGACTAGAAAAAAACATCTCATTAAGGGTAAAAAACGCAATCTTAAATGCACTTAGTCTTAGTGTTGTTTGCAGAGGTCCACAGGTGTGGAATGAGACTTATAGCACCATAAAAATGTCACTGTCTAGATCTGTTTTCAAATACTACTTGAAGCACTTACTACTAAAACATATTAAAGCTTGAATATCTTAACAACTGGCGACTTCTAAGCTAATAATTCTATTCCGAAATCCATCATATTATTTGTTTTGATTTGCCATATGTCTTTATTTATTCAATCTTACCTATTTAAGCATTGTTTACAGTGATTGAATAAATGTCTTGGGACCATGTAGTTTTTTTTTAGGTTAGGGTTAAATTTAAGAAAATGCGTTAGAAAACACATTTTAATACTATCTGCTTAGTGTCTGGGCCCCTATTCTCATAGATAGCTTATCAGGGTGTCCCATTTCACATATCCTTATTATGTCTTGTATGATCCCATTTGCATTTTATCTGTTTTGTGAATAAACGGTCTGACACCAGTTACAATCTCCCGGGAAAATGAAGGCTTGATTTTATGGCACAAAGGAAGTGTGTCAACCAAAACAGGAAGAGGATAGCGCATTTCTTTTTTTCAGTAGATATCGGAGTAACTGTGTACCCAGCAAAAGAAAAAGAGGTCTGTTGATGGAGGAGGCAAAGAAGGCGAAGAGGGAGTGAAACAAACAACAGTGAACAAGAGTGAAACTCAGACGGGCATTCACTCGATGGAGAGAGCTCTGGAGGAGAGAGGTTCCAAACTGACATTCAGTTGGCATTTTGCAGTTGTTTGTTGCTTTGGACAGTAGTCTGGCTGCTAGCAATGCAGTGTGTCCTGTATTGTTGGTTGGTACCTGCTAGGCTCTGAGGAAAATGGAAAGCGATCTGGTTGTCTTTATGACAGCAGCGCTGACAATAATACCACTTGGAAACGCTATGGGAGGAATATATATCTAACTAACTAATGGTAATTAATGCTATAGCATCAATCGAATAGCCAGGAGGATGGTCTGAAAAGGAACCAAATATTATTACCAGCACAGGCTACCAATGCAGCCTCCATTTGGGATCACATAGCCCTCTCAAAAAACTCTGCAAGATACAGTTCATACAATCAGCAATATCACAAACTCTAAATCTATACAATCTTTTCAGTTTTAGTGTGTTTAAGAGACAGAATTTGAAGCAGGATGGGAGTTTGTTCTTCCTGCTTTGTTTGCAGCACTTCTGATGGTGTATGACCCCTTTCAGTGCATCAATGATTCATAAATAGAGCAGGTTTCTAGTTTCTGTGAACGAGGCACAAGGTGTAGGGTTAGAGACTAAGGGTAAACCAGTATAAGGCAGTGATACATTTGAACGTGTGTGAATAATAATAAAACAGCCCATATTATCTAAAATCTTATTTTGGTTGTCACACCTTTGTGAGAGTGAGCAGCCTTGCACCATCTATAAGATTTAAAAAGCTGGTAAACCTACAGTCTCTAACCTTGTTCAATGACAAGAATTGTAAGAACAGGGGCCCCTGTGGCATTGTCATCCTTTAGGGAAAGGCATGCACCCCTGGGCTTGGTAGTGTACCAGGGCTGCCTGTAGCAGAGTGGTTCTTTTTTTGGAAACCTGTGCCACAGCTCTGTTCAGCTCAGGGACTTTCTGAGACAGTCGTTGAAAAAGTGAGGAGCAGGAAGAGCAGTGAAGGCCTGTCTCATCTGGGGCTTTTGTGCCCAAGGGAGGAAGGCTCAACAGGATCAGTGAAATAAGGGATCATTCTTGTCTGACCTGGCTCTCTGGGAGGGAGTCAAGCAGAGAGGTGAAAGACTCATGAATCCTTAAAGCCCCAGGGAGATTGAGGTCATTGTAGTGATTCACATCACCTCCTACTTAGATATGTCTGAAATGTCAGGACTGAACGCTGTCATGCAAACACATCTAATAAGAATGAATAGGTGTTTCAAAGTAGGTGTCAAACTTCATGGATAGATGGATGTGGATCCTTAACAAAGAAAATCCACTTAATAATGGTGTGAGAACTTAAAATGTGTTTTGAAAACATGAAATGGGATTATAAAGGAAAAAGTGAGATTGGATGCTTTGGCGCTCACCTGTCGAAGTTCCTCCAGCACCAAGGTGAAGACCCAGAAGTAGAGCATTATCTCTGGGGCTCCAGGGCCAAAAGGCGGTGGTTGGCGGAAGTCTAGCAGGAGCACGTAGGTGAAGAGGCAGAGGAAGGCGAAGTACATGATGACGTTACCAAGGAACACAGTGACAGGAGCGCTCCAGAAGCGACGCCAACGACGGAGTAAGAAACGCCACCAGACAGAGGCACAGCTCTGAGCTGCTGGACCTTCAGGTGAAGAGTTCCTGGAAATCAAAAAGTGGAAAAGACACTCAAGAGCTTCTCAAACTTTTTTTTTACATACAAATGTAACTAAGTATATAATGATCTAAACATATGATATATGCTGGCTTCTTAAATTACAACAACGGAAGATAATCTTGTTTTAACCATTGATGATTGGGTTTGCTGATGCAGGCTGCATGTATTTAGGTTTAGGTTTTATGTTATAACATTACTGATGTACATTGTTGTATGTGAGCTTGTGTGGTGGGTTTAATCATGTGTTTTACTCATTTTTATGACATGTTGTATGTGTTTTATTATGTTATTTGTACAAGTCTGCATGTGTCCTGTGTTTCACTTGGCTGCAAGCCAAATTCCCCCTAAAGTGGAGGTTGAAATAAAAATGGCAATCAGTGTAGTGCATCTAACTTTTATGCTGTAGCTGATTCTTTAGGCTAATGTTAAGCACAGCTTTATTGTCAATATATAATGCAGAGTAATGGCATGCTATATATTTAATGAGACATATGAGAATAAGACATTTAGCAGTAAAACAACCAAAATAATGCTTAGTAGTGATTAATAAAGTAGTGATTATTATTTAAGAGCAATTTGAGTATTATTTGATTGCATACTCACAAGGGGTTAACATCATCAGATAACAGTAAAGCCTTTTCTGTATCCAGAGTGTCCAGCTCCACAAACTGCTCCTGGACATTACGATTATCGAGTTCCTCATCACTGAGAAACACATACGAGTGTGTCAGTGAACACAACAAAAAGACATACAGTACATCCACGTGGCTGAGAGAAACGTCGGATCACCTGAACTTTATGAGGTTGGTCCAAATGAGTGGTGGAAAGAAGAAAGACACCACGAGTTTGGAGATGGCTGTGTCTGTCGTCATCGCACCCCACCAAATCTTTGTAAGGAGAGCCTGCAGTAAAAGTTATGTTTTGTATCATTTATATTAAAATCAGATAGGGTTTTATAACAGGGACAAACTAACTCAACCACTGAATGAAGTTCACCACAAGAGGGCATCACAGGCCTTAGAATATTTCTGCCTTAAAGTCTTGTGCTAAACATAGACGTGTTATACAGGGAGTTACCCAAACTGGTTAACAGAAAAAAAAAAATTCATGTATTCATATTTAATATTAATATATGTGGACCATTTCCTTCTCCACAGCAGTCCTTTATATATCACTCATATGAAAGAACACCCTAATCTTAGTCATGGGCCTGTCCACCCTTTGTAGTACACCAGTGAAATTCACATTCTCTTGAAACATTACACATGTACTGAATTATAATTAACAGATTCCCATTTGAAAAGGCTATATTATTCTAACCATGTGCTTTAAATAAAATATTACTTCCCTGTCAAGAGTTTTCTACTAACTTTCCCTGCTGACATTGAATCCCACTTTATTCTCAATGATGACTTTGTAATGACAAGGACGTCTGTTCGAGGGATATGAACTGAATGAAGTCCAGTGAGCTGCAAGGTATGACTTTAAAACAAATACCTGATGGCATCAAATGCCCTGGAAATGTTTTTAACAACTGCAGGGCAACACAGTATTTCAATACAGAAGGCAGCAACATAAACTACCTAACTTTCTTTTTCAAATACTTTGAAGCTGCTGGATGAAAGTTATATGTTTTACAATATCTGAAAGAGAGGTTAAATTGGAGCCAAATGAGCATATCTAGTGTCTCCTTGTTACCTGAACTCCATCATGGGCAAAGAAGGATTTGGCATCTGCCTCAGTTGCCAGGTTAAGGACCGTAGATTTGCTCCAGCAGTGTGTTCTTCTCACTAACAAAGCATAAGCCCTGTCTTCACTGTTGGAGTAACACTCTCCAAAGACATCTGCCATAATAAGAACAGTAGGTGCACAGAGTCAAGCACTTGGCTACATTTGAGGAATTCACACATTCATATCCATGTTTTTATCCCCACCCCAGTGGGATATGTTTGTGTTTGTTTTGTTGCGTTATTGAGAGTGAGTGAATGTACCTCTTGCTATGTTTGACCTTTACTTTTTCTGGTCACTCTGTCAGCTGTTGTCATTGAATGTTTTGTGTACTCACCAAGGGCAAACTGCTCATACTTGGCCTCCTTCATGCTGCGCGCAGACTCAGCCTCAGATTCCAGTCGTGCCATCTCTTTCAGAATCTTACAACCCGCCAGCGCTGCCGCAACAGCCTCAGGGCCCTGAAGGATGAAAAGAAAGTTGGATCCAAGAAATGGGTCTGAAAGAGGGATCTGAGAAATCTAGTTTAGAATTTTAGAGAACTGTGTCTTTTTGCATTTAAATGAAATGTACTGTGTCTATCAGACTGCAATAGATAGAAAGAGAGAGAGCTAGTGTTTCTAAAGGCCCCCAGTGTGATTTTTGTGACCATGAAAATGTATACTCAGATGTATAATTCAAGACTTACATGAAATGTGTTGCTCAACTGATCATAGTTGAAGTTATAGGCCTCTTTACCCTGTGTTTACCAACAATTTTGATGTGAACAATCATTTAAACATCATAACACAACAATATCTGTTATTACGTAAAGATACGCAAAAGTACTGATATGTCCTTTATAGTTTGACATTTAGGTAAATGCAGTTATTGGATTTCTTACCAGATAACACTCTCATATCTGTGAATGTAGCCAGGAAGCAGTTAGCTTAGCTTTTGCATAATGACTGGAGATGGGCAAAACTGCTAGCCTGGCTCTGTCTAAAGGCTCTGTCTGAAATAGCACTACTCCAAGAAAAAAGTCTGCTCCCAACCAAGAAATAGTTATTCACATAGCCCCCA
Organism: Nannoperca obscura; assembly: GCA_036024295.1. Lineage (NCBI taxonomy): Eukaryota > Metazoa > Chordata > Actinopteri > Centrarchiformes > Percichthyidae > Nannoperca > Nannoperca obscura. Next base: position 9,686 of record JAVQJL010060338.1, on the reverse strand, counting down.
GGGAAAACCACAACTTGTTTTTACACTTTGGTTTCAATATTGAGCTTTAGAAGTGCTGGTAGGTGGATAATGTTACTTTTGGACAGAGGCTGGCTAGCTGTTCCCAGTCTTTATGCTAAGCTAAACTAACTGTCTCCTAGGTCCAGCTTTATTTTCATCAGCTTCATAGATTCTCATCTGTCCCTTGGTAAGCAAATAAACCTATTTTCTGTGTATGTATTATTTCTTCAAACTAGAAAATCAAATTGATTTCTGGTCAGTCACAAATACATGTGAGGATAGAAGGAAGAGGTATTTGGAGTAACATCTGCCACAATAAGAACAATAGGTAGGTTACACACACACACTACATTTGAAGAATTAGCACATTCAGATTACAAAAGTGTTTTTTTTCATGTATTTTGGCATTGTTTATTATTGCATTATAGTACACAATGTTAGTTGAATTATATTTAAATTTTAAGTTAAGAGCAACCAATTTGCAGTGGGGGATGTACACATGCTGAATGCAATTACCATAATTTCAGATAATGTTTGAAATAAGACGCAGGAAAGGAGCACATCAAGGTGACCGTTTGTGAGATTACAATAATTGGTTCCCTTAGTTAGGAAAAGGGCAGTAAAGAAATGAAAGGTGCCTTGAAAAGATGTTGAAAACAAGTTATTACCACTGATTGGTGCCATTTAAACAATTCATAGAGCATCAGTCCCATGTGAGAATATACTTCTCATTAACTTTTTCAGGACTTCAGATACGCATGCACTACCTCGTCACTCGTTGAATATACTGCCCCATGAAGCGACCTGACCTTCATTTTAATAATGTTCTTGGAGATAAGATAGCTCTTTAGTTCACCCCAGTTCTTTTTAAATATGCCGTTTGCTGGGCTCTTTTATCTAGAGTGACATTTTCATATGCCACTGACCTGTGCTGGCCCACATCACTCTTGTTCTCGCTGAATCCAGAATACAAACTAGCATAGTTCACTTCAGTTTGGGTTTGAGTAGATTTTGCCAATGCCAGGCACATTTAGACTTTTATTGATTGAAACACACAGCGAGCTGGGGCTGATCTGACTAAATTAGCTGACAAGACTGACCATGGCCCAAAAGAAGTTAGCCATCTGCTGTCGGTTCTGTAGGACGGCCCAGAGGAAGAGATCCCTCCAAGGATGTTCACAGTGCTCTTCTAACTCGGGCAGGTTCTTCTGACTGTGGAACAGTCGACCCTTCGCAGGCTTCTCCTGGAGCACAGAGAGAGTACACTACATGTATTACATATTTATTACAAAAAGCATAGTTGCAAACAGTGCACGAATGTGCAATAATTACAGGAGTCATACTAACTTATGCTAAACTATGTGATCATTATTGCAAAATGTATATATAATATAATAATAATAATAATATAATATGTTACTTCCTCTGCCAAGGAGATTATTTTTGCCTGGTAGTCTGTTCGTCTGTCAGCTGGTAGATAGATATTTCAAAAATGCATTAAGTGATTACTTTGAAACCCACTGAACAAACAGACCTTCAGCCATATAGAAACATTTTGATTTTGGTCATGAGCTGAGCTATAATTAATTTCCTGAGATCATCACAATTTTTTGCTGTACAGCATGATATTAACAACATACACTACACAACATGAATATGCGTGATTGCAGTGCAAATCCCGAGGCCATATTTCTTAGGGAGTAACAGCAGCAGGTTTGCGATCACAATTCATATTCAATTGAAATTGAAGGCCCCAGTGATTCCCAGCTTCTGGGTCAGGACCTTTCCAGTGGGTTACGAGAAAAATCTCAGGGGTCATGACTAACAAGATAGAAAACAGAACACATTCACATTCATTTTTTCCTGACCTGATTTATTTGATTGGGTGTAGTTTAAGGGAATCATGAAATTGCCTTTTCAAATCCTTAACATGATGTAGTTCCTGTTGGGGTAAGACATTACGCAGATGGGCATTCTTCCAAAGTGTAAACCAATGGAATATCAGTTTAGTAGAGAAAGGCTGACTTGATAAAGGGGACAGAAGGGCAGGATTTCCTAAAAATTGTGATGGGTAGATTTAGTTTTAATCATACTAGTGCAAGATCAGGTAACATTGTAAATTGAGCTTTTAAACCCTAATAGTTCCCAAAGTACATTATTTTTAATATAATTAAAAGTTCAGTTTCCCAGGAAGTAAGTTTACCAAGAAGTCTGTGTATTGTCTATACCAATGCATCTTTTAGGCCTTTAACAGTGTTAAATGAAACAGTCTGGCAGGGTTAGAAGGGAATCGCTCTCCGCTCACAACTTGTAGACAAATGCAAACTGTGACAAGGGTTCACAAATAGACATTACTTAATTTTAAGGTGTCACAAGCAAAAAGGAAAGAGAACCACTGCAAGAAGCGATATAAGGTGGAACTGAATTCGTCAGTTGAAGTATTTCATATTCAGTGTAGTATATATGATTTACTGGAACTTTTGAGAGAGAAAACATAACTCACTGTTGGAATCTTTTGGTAAAAGCCCTTGCAAGAGTCATGGAGAAAGTCTTTCAGCACTTTGGCGACCTCGTAGAGGGTGAAGCGGGGTTTGCGGTCCCCTTGCTCAGGCGGATGGTGCCCAGGTGGACCAGGTGTCCTGGCAGCTCCAAGTAGGAGCTGCTTCTCCTCGTACTTTTTGAGGAGCAGGTTGTGAAAGAGGCTCTTTTCCGACACAGACCAGTAGAGCTCTTGTAGACGGCCATAGGTAAGGAACTCGCCCAGGTTCACGCCATTGTCCACAAAGAGGCGCACAAAATCTGGTTTGTCATTGATTAATGCGTCCATCATCACCTCTTCAAGGTCACATGCCTGCAAAGATCATGTGTCTTTGTTACAATGGCTCAAAGTAGCTGTTTCTTCTTCTTTCTGTGAAACGGTTTACTGTAATTGTAAAGTTTTTTTCTCCTTTACCAGAATGTGCCACTATTATTTTTGTGCGATCAATAACATTGATTGAATTGAGAAAGAAATAAATGCTAATGAAAAATAGATTTTATAGGATGAATCCTACCGACTTTTTTTATCCCATAACTTTTCCTATGGTGCCACCATTAGGTTGACATTTGTGGTTTTCAGTCAAATGTCCAACTACTATTGGTTGGCTGTGTTTTATTAGCTAATGTTAGCAGACCAACACGCTACGCTAAGATAGTGAACGTGAACAACTCTGTACGTAGTATAATATGTTAGCACTGTGAGCCATGGATGTATAATACGAACTGGACAGGGTGCTGCCTCTCAGCCTTGCTTCCAGTTTTTTCCAGTGGACACTTGTGATATTGCTGCAAAGAAAATAGTTTTGATCCATGGAGGTTTCTTATTTGTAAAATTTTCCTTAAGCTGAGAAAAGGGATTCAAAAATCTGTGAGCCGAGCGGGAACTCGCAGGAGGAGCCAGCGGGGGTAAACATTGCTAAGCATATTCAGTGGGCTGAATAACCCAGAAGTATACACAACTTTTTTGGCGTATGCGCCAGGCGAGCAATTCTTGTTGGATTGAATAGGTGCCATATTTGAGTCCGGTATCCAGTTCGTATGATACATCCATGCTTTGAGCATATTAGCATAATGATGTTAGCATTTAGCAAAGCAACACTTTGTAGTATAGCCTAACAGAACTGATGGTAGACTCTAAGGCTTGCTTTCTTTTTATTTGTTGAATATGCTAAACTTTGAACTTTTTAAAAAAAAGATTTTATTTTACAGTTATAACAACAGTCAATGTAAGGCAAGTTGAATTAACAGTGTGAGACAATGCTCTGAACAAATGACACATGTATCAAATGTATTTGTCTCACCTTCCACTCCACATCTCCATTAAAGATGTCACTCTTGGCAATGTCCACCCTGTTCCAGGCCACAGCCAGTTTCAGTTCATCCAGAAAGTCTTGAGCTTCCTGACTTTGGCTCTTACAGGCTAATACAGACACACAGACGCACAAGATGTCAACAGGTTCACAACCTAAGAAGTGTTTAAATCGTCAAGTCAATCTCTCTGTGCAACTGTCAAGTCACAAAACCTGCAATTGTACAGCCTTAGAAAATTGCAAGTTTCTTGATAACATCTCACACAAGGTACTTTACCCTTGACAAGAGCTTTGAGGATGACCGTATCCAGCTCAGAGCTCTCCTGTTCTGGGTCATGAACAGTGAGGAGATGCCCGTGATCAAGTATCTTCTGGATCTGATTGGCAGGTTGACAGTCAGTTATTACCAATACCTCATTTGAGTAAAGTAATGTACAGTTTCATAGCGCTAATACTTTCCTTTGTATGTCAGCTTGAAAAAGTATGCTATTATTGGTATCTTTCCCTCCCCCTTCATATTCTAAATTAGGTCATCACATACAAATTTTGAAGATAAGGATGAAAATTCCACATTAGCTTTCCTCACAATCTTTTCCTATGTGCCCCATTTTTCTGGCAACGTACAAATCTTGTGATGTGCTGTGATATCTGTGTGTGCGCCTGCCTCCATGCTGTGCACAGCGCTCTCACCAGCTTGACCCAGTTACTGATGTCTGTGCTGTGGTGGGCATTTGGAAAGGTGTCCAGCAGCAGCTCATGAACACTGTCCGTATCCCAGCAGCTCTTATTCATCAGCGTGACGAGGATGTCAGCCACGCCTCCTGAGCCTGCCAGGATCAGCCATGGTGTCGAATTGCCGATGCCTTTGTACATCCTCTGCAAAGAGGGACATAGTGTTCAGACTTTCAGGCAAACTTACAAACCTCCTCCTTTCCACTAAATAAACTTCTCAGCTTAACATAAACAGAGAATTATATTGATCAGTGTTAGCTGTATTTCATAATCTTGGTTATGGATGAATTTATGCAGATAAGTTGGTGGCTTTGACAGGCTTCCTAGCCAAAGAGATTAGTTTTGTGAAAACATAAATACTTTCTCAGTTTGGCTTTGGCCCGCTACTTCAGGAGGTGGCACAACCAAATCTTGATTTAAAGCCGAATTCTCTGGCCTAGGCTACTGTTCAAAGTAAGATTGCGCACAGTCAAACAATGACAAAAGAGATATCTTGCTCTCAAATAGTCTCTTTGCGGTCACGTCCTTAAAGTTACTGAGTAACTAACACAGCATAATGAAATGAAACCTACCTTTAGGATCCTGGGCTCCCCGTGGACCAAGAGACACAGAACAGGGATCTCAAAACTGCCTGTGCCTGCAAGCAGCAAAAATTACATTCATAATAATATATTTTGCTCCATATCTCACAGTGTCTCAAATTATTACTACTTTGGTATTACCTCCCTCTATTGTAGGAATGGTGCATATAAACTGTATGTTTTTCATACATATAGGGACAGAACTTTTTCACAGGTTCCCTTTGTCTCCGAGTTTTGAGCAGTTAAACCAAAAAATTATGTTTCCTTTTCATGTTAAACTTAAACAGTTGGAGGCCTGATGAGGTAAAACGTTTTACAATTAAACTAAATTAAACAAACCAAAAAAAAAAAACAGAAAAAAACAACAAAAACAAAAACAGATAAGCATAGTATGTGCTACAATTTCGCACAACACACAATGTAAAGTTGCTGGCCACTATTGCATGCTGGAACAATGTTTTTGAGAATGGGTTTGTGCAGGCAATGCAATATACAATCCTGATGCTCATTTTAGGCCTCACCACTGACGACAACGACAGCTGTTGGTGGTAACGCACAAAGAACCATTGTAATGTCCCTACAAAGGCAGAGAGGAAGACGACTGCAAGCTAGCAGACATGGATGTGAACAACAAAACACAACACAAAAAATACACACTGCCAAACAGAGATAGATAGAACAATAGATGTGCATTTACCCGACAACTGCACTTCTGTACAATTTAAGCAACAATATAAGCAAACCATATTAAAAATATATTAAATTTGAAGTAGGGCTTTTTTAAAGCTATAGATATATGAAGCAGCTACTTGTACTATGAACAGCACCATGGTGGAATAATGCTTAATGCATCTATAATTTAACACTACAACAGGGACCATTTGTCGGAATGAATACTCTTAATTTTAATATTTAAGTACATTTTACTTACATGTACATTTTACATGTTTGTATTCATGTAAATTTGACATAAGTAAAAGTAAATGCAGGACTTTAACATTTAATGAAGTTATTTTAAATGCTGGTATTGTTATTCTCATTCCATCATTGGTTCGCTTAAAGGTCTTTACCTCCATAACCAGTGCGCTGAAGAGAGATGTGTTTGAGCAGCTTCACCCTCATTTCACTGGTGGCTCCTGGCCTGTTGGGATCCTCCTCCACCAGCACAAAGTGAGAGTGGTGGCTGTCCAGGGAATACACTGACCCATGAGGCAAGTCCTGTGGCTTGTATGCTGCAGGCTCGTCCACCTTGACAACATGAGTGCAGGTATGCGGAAGGACAGAGCACAGCATGAACATGCTAACATGAAAGATAAGTGAATATTTGCTCATAGATGTTGTTGCTGCTGTTTGTGTTAGCTATATATTGTCTGTGCATGTACAGAAACCTTGGCAGTGAGTAATGCCTCTCGGTTGTGGATCATGTTCCAGGGTGCGATGCCAATGGCCACTACACGAACTTTAGAGGATGTGCTGGCCAAGGAGTGATCTCTCACCGCCTGGCCCAAGTGCTTGGTGATGCCAAAGCGAAGGCCATTGGTCAAAATCCATGCCCCTAGAGAACAGAGAAGCAGTTGCATATGTGTGCATATGGGGTATAGACATGCACTTGCACTTGGTAGCGGAACTATGCGTATGTATGAATCCAGAAAGTTGTGTCCTGGATTCCATATAATAAGTTGGTCTATTGATTGTGTTAATTATACTATTGCCTTAACCACTAACCACGCAATTAAAAAAGCAACATGAAAAAAATATATAAATAGTTTTGACTTGTATTTTGGACTTCAAACATCTAAATAAAAGACAGGCTATTCTTGGTGACGTGTTTATAGTAATATTGCTACCAGCCAATGGAGTGCAACAGAGAATCCATTTTCTATCACTGACTGTTGATTTCAAAAGCCAAGGACTTGATTATAACCTGTGCTCTGTGCAGCCTTCACAAGCCCTTTTCTCAGAGTGTCCCTTAGCCAGGGCTTCATCTGAGCCACCTCATCTCCTCCCACCAGCGCCACCACCAGGTGTGGGGGAGCAAGGCCCCACTCTTCTGTCAGCATCTGGTAGATCAGCACTGGGTCTGTGTTGCTGTGCACCCTCACAAACTGGATATAAAGAGAGTTGATGTTAGTATTTTGCTCGAGACGTTTCTACGAGCTCTTTGTGTGCTGTTATATAACCTTCCGAATTTGTGTTCTAGATTCACCTTTCCTCTTGTCTTAGTAGAGCAAACAAAGTCTATGTCGCCCACTCTTCCAGCTGCCCAGTGACTCTTCTCCTTCCTCAGTCGGCTGGCCAAGCCTCTGGCTACATTCTCCATCGTCTCGTCCACAGTAGAGCAGCAGGAACAGCCCAGCAGAACACTAAGAGAAACACACGGTAAATCTATGTGTATTGTATCATACATTCCTCTCTACCAACATACAACCTCTGCTGTGGAACAATCTCTGATCTTCTGCTCACCTGGAACATCTATCTCACTATGTTCCTCATAAATGTGCACAAAGAATATTCTCTCTTCCTGTCTTCCTGTCACCTGTCTCTCTTCAAAGGCAATCTTAAGACTCACCTCTTAAAACGTACATTGTTTTAGTCTCTAGTTTCTCTAAATATAAAGGTGTAATATGTCCTGCAACCTTCAGCTCAGTGCTATATTTGAAATTACTTAATACTGAAATAGATTGTAGTTTTGTCTGCCAAGGAGGCTATTGTGTTTGCTTGTTTGGGAGTTATTCAGTAGGGGGTTCAAATAAATCCCTTTGCATCATAACTGAACAATAAGAATGATTCCATGGAAGGTTTCATTATATGTCATGGTCATTTCCACCAATATCCATTTTTTAATAATACCACAATTCATACAAATATGATCTAGTTTTCTCAATAATTGGTAGGTAAGACATTTGAATGATCCCAAAACACTTATTTTTGGATATGCTATATCAGTTCCTTAGTTTGATACATACTTGGACACTTATCTACTCTATACTATGACCCTCACTTTCATCTTTAATTGGGCAAAGCCCTGATATTCAAAGCTTTCTACAGCATCATGATGCATATTATGTTGAAGCAGATCCAGATGCAGAGGTGGATTAAAAATCTATACACGTTTCATTCATTAAAAATAACTGATTTAGAAGAGTTTGCCTGTATTCTGAGTGCTTCATGCTTTGGCTGCTTCAACCATAATCTGCTGTAGACTGTAACACTTTTACAGCTAGCAAATTATGACCAGCTATTGTAAATGATTAAAATAGAAAACTATACTTGGTATTAGTTGTGGCTTGTTAGCCCAATACAAATGGTTAATCCTGTGGCACCGCTTCCACATATGGCCTGCTAATCACTGGGCTGATCTGACTGCTTACAAATGTATATTTTCGATTGTTGATATGATGGTATTTCTTTATCATGAATGCTGAACCGTGCTGTAATTCATTTCAGATAAGAGCTTCTGCCAGTTGTAACAAATGCACTGCATGTGGAGGAATAGGCTTAGGATTCTACACACACGCACCTGTCCTCCTCTGACCACTGCAGCACGTCCCCACACCGCAGACATCGTGTCTGTGGCTGCAGCGTCCCCTGTAAACAAATGGATACACAGATATTAGGTCTATATTCGCATTAGTCCATTATGATTCACTCATCACTCTTTTTATACAGAGGGGAAGGTTCTTAGAAGTACTTGTGGTCAATGCAAAGTTGGAATTTTCATCCTCGCTTCACATGCAAAGTGCTTCCTGCTTGATGTTTGAACTAGAAATACACAAAAAACTGTCACTCAGAGACATGAAAGCAAGAAAACTGGGACACAATTATGTGGGCTCCCACCAGAACCTCTGAACATGAAACCCCTTTGATATTTTGTCAAATGACAATAATGAATATAGGTTTTATTTAGCAGTTTGGAATATGCTTTTGACATTATGACTTCATTTGTATGTAGTTTTTGTACAATGACAACAGCCACAGTCTGTTCATCTCTGAAAGATGCATTTCATAGAAATAAATGACACTGTGTTCAGAAAGAAAACGTATTCATTATTGATACGATTATCCATTTGCCCGAGTAAACACAGACTTGTATCAGCCAGCCTTTTTTGCATGTGCACTTAAGCTGCTTGTAAAAGACAATTATGATACAATTGCAGTACAAGTGCATATTTCTTTGACCAAAAACAGTAGCCGCCTGGGTACCTTTAATCAAGGAAAGTGTTTAGATAGAATTGTGGTTAACACAAAGACTAAGAGTGAATTTGTGTTTGCCCATCTGTTTTAATATAAGTGAGCAGCTTGTTATGGAAGCCTTTATTTGACTGGCCTGGGTCTGGGAGGGAAAAGACAATTGGACATGCAAACAGCACTTTGGACATGCAAAGGTAGAGGAAAGGACACCCAGCTGTGTGTGTGTGTGAGGGGGGGGGGGGGCAGAAAACCTTACACCCCCAAACCCGTTACCTGTTGTTTGCAGTCTGGCAGAATTAAATTAGGTTTTCTAAAGAAGAACGTAATATCAATG
>JAVQJL010060335.1:0-74123 GCA_036024295.1 Nannoperca obscura | reverse complement strand
GATCAAAGATAATTTCAAGATTCCTTACAGTGTCGCTGGAGGCCAGTGCAATGCCATCTAGAGAAACTATATCTTTAGATAGTTTGTTTCGGAGGTGTTCGGGGCCAAGCACAATAACTTCCGTTTTATCTGAGTGTAACATCAGAAAATTGCAGAACATCCAGGTTTTTATGTCCTTGAGGCATGCTTGTTTAGTTTGGTTAATTGATTGGTTTCATAATATAATAAATATAATTGGGTATCATCTACATAACATAAATGTATACATATATAAGGTGAACAGAATTGGTCCGAGCACAGAACCTTGTGGAACACCGTGACTAACTCTGGTGTGCATAGAAGATTCATCATTAACGTGTACGAACTGATATCGATCTGATAAATAAGATTTAAACCAGCTTAGTGCGGTGCCAGCGTAGGTCCCGCCTACGGAATCAAGCGGAACCGGAAGCACAACTTTTAGATTCGCAAGCAAAAAGTGTAGAAAGTTTCTCTCTCAAACCATTTTTTTGACTGCTTTAAAAAGAAACAAAAATAGCTCCATAGACCTCCGGCCTGTGTCTCGAGGAATGTGAGTATTAATGTGACTGGGGGGAGTGGATTCATTTAGGCGAACGAATTCATCATGACACAGCCAGGTTTCAGTAAGGCAGAATAAATCAATATTATAAGCTGATATTAGATTGTTTACTAGATCAGCTTTTTTTCAGCTACTATTTTGTTGTACTGCTGCAGTGGTGGTTTTACTTTTTGTTGGGTTTGTATGTGTAACTCCTCTTCTGTTTACTTTTGATTTAAATAATTGAAGTGGTCGGGGGAATAACTAAACATTTGACACACACAGAAAGAGAGAGCAGGAGAGGAGGAGAGAGAAGCCATTACTAACTGAGCTAAAAGCTAAACTACAGTAGCAAGCAAGAAACTAGCGTATAAACAACTGTGTGATTAGCGGAAAGACGCTAACAGGAGAGAACTAAGAGTGCTTAAACAGAACTAGTGTACGCTCAAATGGCTAATTAGCTGCTGTAGTGAAGAAGATATCAGAATTAACTTTAGCAAGAACAGTGACGTTTTCTACCAGTAGTACCCTGCGGCACCCGATACCTCACTGCGAGGAACTCTTTGGGAGCGTTTTTATGCAGGGTCTGCCATGACTGATAGACTTGAAAAAAGAATTTTTTTTGAGGGTTTCTTCTGTCTTAAAACAACACTCACATGCCAACATGTACATTGCAAGAGATCCAATTTGATTATAGATGTTGGCATGTGAGTGAATGTGAACTTTACCCTAAAAGTGGATCAGTCACACTCATTATTAGAGCCAATATCTATTCTGCTTATCAGATCAGTCGTCCTGCATGTTTCAGCACATATACACCTCTCTTATTGGTATAAAAGTGGTAGAAGTATTATTGGAAACACCTCTCATTATAATGGAATACAGTTCAACAGCACCTTTCTAATATAGTAACAGAAACGGAACATTGCAACCTTCATGAAGAGTATTAGACTGCATTTGTGTTAGCTAGGTGTACATAATAAGGTGGCAGCTGAGTGTAAATGGTTGCTTCATTGTATCTTCGCTAACTTCTCTCAACCTCAGACAGCTCAGAGTTAAAGAAGACAGTTTGTTTCCATCTGCCTTTCCCCACACCTGCTGCCTGTGATCTGAAATGTAAAATAGGTGCAGATAGTGTTTAACAAAGCATGAATGCAGAGAAGTGTGAACACAACCGTCAACTCGAAAGAGTGTCGACATGTCTTATCTCCCGTTTCAGAGTTGAACTTGCTCAGGAATGTGGAAGCCAACAACCAAGAGAGCGGAGCGTCTGCCAAAACCTCGAGTCTTCTGAGCAGCTTCCGCAGCTCCTCCAGCTACAACCACGAAACAGAGACCATCTTTGCTCTTCCCAGAATGCAGCTAGACTTCAAGTCCATCCATGTACAAGATCCTGATGAACCTTCTTTAACAGGTAGGACTGGGCCCCACAAAGTAACGTAAGGCTACATAAAGGAAATCAACTATCTATTGAAGTATTTTCTCAGGCTGTTTTTAAGGTCAGAATTTATCATTTTATTTTCTTAGTTAGCAAAAATTGTGTGAATTGTTGCCCTTGTCCAACAAGTCCTCAGCCCAATCACATCAAATTTGCTGCGCAGTAATATTTTATTTGTACAACAAAAACAAAGTTCTGTTCTTCAGTCTGGTTGAAAGAAATGTGGTTTCAATCCCAAGACATTTGGAACGCTCAGTACTACTGCGAATGAAAAAAAAGTTGGTGTGGAGTCAAGAAGAAGTGAGCTCTGCAGACCTCTGTAGCTGGAGGCTACGTTAGCTGCTGCTGGCATAACACAGTGGAATCTCTGACTGATCTGCATTGTGGGTAATGTAGGCCAGGTTTTTACCAGAAAGAAGAATGTGGGGAATAAAAAACATTATGTCTCCAGTTCGGCTGCTTCGATTTCTATCCTATTTTTACAGTGTAGCGTTAAACTGGTGGAGTGTTTCGGTCAGGAGTCGTGTTCACACTGCTACTTACATTCCTGCGGATACGTAGGATTTTTGAATAAAATCTTTCAAATGTAAATGTGTTCCTTTGTTTTGCTTTTCTTTGTTTCAGACTCCAACAGCAAACCCAAAGTGGAGTGCAGCGTGGTGACAGAATTCACAGACCACATCTGTGTCACCATGGACGCTGAGCTCATCATGTTTCTTCATGACCTGGTGTCCGCCTACCTGAAGGAGAAAGAGAAAGGTTTTTGTCTTTGCAGCAATCATTCTTTAATCCTGTCATTCAGGCAGTGAGAAAGAAACAACGTTCAGTCATTTCAATGTTCCACCCTCTCTCGGACAAATCCATGAGTCATCTACAACAGGTGTAGCAATGAAAAGCATTTCATTCAAAAATGAAAAATAGGATTTATTTATATATATTTATACACACACACACACACACACACACACACACACTTTTTCTTTGTTGACAAGTTGTTTTGATACTTCTTTTTCCTCTTGACAATAACTATAAGGGATCACAATTGACTAAATAAAGCGTATGGGGGGGGGGAGAAAAGAATAAAATCCAAGGTTGTGAACGAGGCATTGTACAGCATGTCAAGAAAATAACTCGTCAGACTATCCAAAGGGAAATAATAAGATGAACCACATCTGTCTGCCTCTGTAGCCGTGAAGCTGTTTGTATGCTGTTGGACACATTTTGGAGAGCAGCATGAAATGCAGGAAGCTGAGTGTTATTTTCACACACAGCGGGGAGGTCAGAGAGCCCAATGCTGGCAGCATTTTAATGGCTTTCCTATTGTCAGAAAGGAACAAATTAGCACTCTTTATGCCGGCAACCTTGCATTCTTCACGACAATTAAAAGAGTGCCACGACTTTGTTCTGTTGAGTCTGCAGCTGAATAGAAAGAAAAGATTTCCATCAGAGTTTGATTAATCCTGATTAATTAAAGTAGGGCAGATGGCCATTTGAATGTGAATAGAGTCTGAATCCATACTGTCAAGGTGCTGACTGTGCTTTCAGCGATATTAATGAATGTTTATTGTGTTCTATTGTGGATGTTGTTGTTGAAGAATGTGTTTGCCATGTTAAAAAGAAAACACCAGTGTAGCGTGCGAAGCAACCACCTCATTGCCTCTCTTCTCCCCCGTCAGCCCTTTTTGCCCCAAGGATGTTCGCGGCTCGGCCGGGCCAGAAGAGCCCCACGGCCCTGCATGACGAGAGCTCCGCGGACAAGGACAAGGACGACGGCATCAACTACACCACGGTGGACTGGAGGGAGTTCATGTGCAACACCTGGCACTTGGAGCCGACTCTCAGGTCAGCTCTGCTCCACCGCACCACACACATTTGGAGTGGTTAGTAAATCAAGCTACAGTGCCCATTCAGAACCAGCAGAGAGGCGAAATAGAGCATTTGTGACAGTGTAATCACATGACCTCGTAGCCTCAGCACATTCCTGCAATGACGCACAAAACACGCAAATCCAAATTTACAAGGCTGTCACACATCATTGTATAAGACTTACACAGTCCTGGTATCTTATATTCTACTGTTTATAGCTGAAGTAGCATAAATGCAGGCAGCTGAGTGTTACTACTATTTCTGTTATTTCTAGTAGAAACAGGAGAATATAGACTGTTTTGAAAACTGTATAAAGGACATACTGAACGCAGACTTAACTGAGTGGTGAATTGTGAGGGACAGCTTTTCAGTGAGCAGTGGATTCCTTTACTTCATTCAAAGTACTAATATCATCACAATGGAGACATTGATGCAGCAAAAGGTGGACAGTGCAGAAGAGAGAGAAAAATAAATAAATAAAAATAAATAACATTGTAAAAAGCACACATAATAAAATAAAATCTCACATCCATGGATAATGCATTTAGTGTCGACTAAAGAAAACATTTGCTCCATCTTCAGGCTTATCTCCTGGACAGGACGTAAGATTGACCCAGTGGGTGTGGACTACATCTTGCAAAAACTGGGCTTCCACCACGCCAGGACTACGATTCCCAAATGGCTGCAGAGGGGTGTGATGGACCCGCTGGACAAGGTGCTGTCAGTGCTCATCAAGAAGCTGGGCACCGCCCTGCAGGACGAGAAGGACAAGAAAGGCCGAGACAAAGAGGAACACTAAGGAACGTTAATACCACTGTAATCAAAGCTGTGCAGAAGTTCTCTACAGGTCACAGACGCTGGACTACTGTATTACAATGGCCACTACTGTACAACGCTTTCTCCAACAACTCATTTAACCTGCTACACCCTGTGAATTTCAGCATAGTTGTTTACTGTGGTGCATGCCACTTGCGACTCTGCCTGAAGCGTTTTGCACCAATGTTATTTTCTGTATATTTTGAACAAAGTAGCAAATGTTGGTATTATTTGACTGCTTTAATGGTAAATCCCTGCCTCGTTTACCTGTTGTAAATGACCTTACTGAAATCGCTTGAAAGATTATTTTAAGGCTTACCAATATTTCATGAGAAATGATTTCTTAAACCATTGCCTTTTCTTTGTTTCCCATGGAACACATGGTAGATATGCTTTATGTATTTTATAGCGTAGTTTTAAGATATTTAAGGACAGTTCAGTGACAGTGTTCTTGATTTTTTAATTTTTTTTATGTGAACAAATAAATCCTGGGAGGTTACGGCACATCATCCACTCAGTCGTGAGGATGACATGAACTTGTAATTATAGTTTGAACCAAGATCACTATTTATGGGTATGTGAAATGCAAAGTCTATATAATGTATTAGCTTGGTGTGTCAAGCTTATTTTTGTCTTTTTTTAATCCATACAGTAGAACCAGTATATATAATTCAATTTCTTAAATGTGTTGATTTCCTAACTTAATAAAAATAATGCCATTTCATTTTAGAAGAAGCTCAAGTCTGTTATTATGGAGTTCTCAATTAGTTAAAACATATACTTTATCAATCTTACATATAGAGGTCAGCTGTGAAAACCGAGCTTTCTAAAGTCTGAATTTTGAAGCTTGATTCATACAAGGGACTAAAAATCAGGACTCTGCTTTTTTCAATCTGTCTCTTGTAAGACCCCCAACCTTATGGAAGAGTAATACTAAATCACTGGAGTACCCCTTTAATGAAGTCCAGTTTCTGTAGGTGGCGCTCGTGTTGTTGTCTAAAAGCAATAGTTGCTTTTACTGCTCATTTTTCAATCTGTGAAATCACTTTGTGTGGCAAAGGATTTCTCCTAGGAAACGGCTGTCAGACAGGTGTTTGGAACTTCAAATGAAACTTTAATGAACTGGGAACGGGTTATGTTTTGTTTGAAAATGTCTCATATTGTTTGAATCAAAGCTTTAATGGCATCAGCAGTAAAACATTTTCTTTCCTCAGGCGGTGATTTGTTTCTGTTCTTGGATTTTAGGCCAATTAATGAGTGTGTGCGTAAGTCTACAAGACTCACTCAGTAATTTATAACAACTTCTACTAGTTTCCTCTGTTTGTCAGAACACCTCGGCCCCCCTATCCATAAAAAGCCGGCTGTGCTCACTGCAGGGTTTTGTTCATACAGTAGTCTGACTGTAAGACTCCCCCCAGCAGCGCTAATCTCTTCCGCTGTGATTTCCCCTCCTCACCACGAGCCATGTTCCACTTTTGGTTCCATGCCACAGTTTTGCATTTTTGATGGTGCGTTTGCGGGTGAAGGAGGGTACAGTGGCACTGTGGAGAGGAAGAGAACTGCGGGTTTTCGTCTGTGATGTCTGCTGTGAGATTACAGCAGTGTCACCTGAGGAAACCCTGACAGCTCAGTGTGAGAGCACACTCAAGTCTTTGCTCTTGCTTGCCTGGGCCGGACAGTATTTTAGATTTTTATTCTGCCTGCTGTGCATGCTTTCCTTTGAAGTGATTCCTATTTTACATATCACTCGACTGTGTTTCTTTTATTCCTTTCACTTTACAAAGCTACAGTGTATACATATTAACATGGAAGCCACGTGAGTGACCAGTAGATGGAGTCAGCCCACAATCTGAACTCCTTAATGACACATCAGCTCCCTGCAGTATATTGTCCTGCTGCTGAATTATAAAATAAAAACAGGATAGAAAACGTTAAAAAGTCATGAAGTGGCCAGAGATGTTGGACAGCTTAAATTGGCTGCCTCTGTCTGTCCTAGCCTGGACTCCACAGTGAGCCCTGGACTACCCAGTCAAGGAAAACTGACATGAAGCAATAAGTGACCAGCATGACTTACGTGAATGGGCAGAGTGTGAAACATAATAAAAAGGTAATAATAATGAGGGAGAGGAAGTGTTAAGTTGGCATGCTGGAAAACGTTTGAATATTTTATCAGCAGAATGCAGAAATGTTCAACATAAAGGCTTTTAAGCTTTGAAGTGAACCAGATAGTAGTTCAGCTTTTGACAGTTTCTTATATGCAGGTTTAGGAAAATGCATATTCTCTCTCAAGAAAGAAAGTCTTCATTAGCAGCTACCTGACACTGTCAGACAGGATATCATTAAGAAGTTTTAAATCGGTCAAAGAGGCCTTTTAAGCTTCACCCTACACAAAAGAAAATCTCATCATAGAAGCTCTCTGAGTGAGAGTTCAGTGCCACCATCCAACTGAATAAAGTGTTAATATAATGTAACTAATGGCTCTATTAATGATTGACAAATAATTTACTAATTATGAATAGATCAGAGAGTTAGACGACCAATACCATTGTCATATCTGCTTGTTAAATATGAAGCTACAGCTAGGAGCCGGTTAGCTTAGCATAAAGACTGGAACCAGATACACAAAGTTTCAAAATCCACCAAATCAGCTGAATTGGATGTTTTGCCAAGCGTTAGATGAGAAAATGAAAACTACCCGAATGTCTGTACACTAAGTTACAAACTGGAGGTGACTAGCTTAGCATAAATACCGGAAATGGGGAAACTCTTTACGAGTGTCTCAGAAAGGGGTACCAAACATTTTCACATACCTCCTTTCCCCTGACTTTATTTGAAACATTTGAATTGAACCGAACCAAGATACAAGCCTAATCAGGAGCCCAAAGGTGCAACACAAATAATTCCACTCATTCAAAACATTATCCTCATACATATCACAATGTAGTGATTGTGATAATTGATCCTTTTAATTGTTCCATACTTTTTTTTTTATTGTTCCACCCATCCCAAAATACACCTTAGCAAGAAACATTGACACTTTTCTTCAAAAACTATTGTCTTCACAAAGATAATGATTTAAATTTTTTACTTTCATACCATCTTTTTCAAACGATCACCCTGTTATGAAAGTCCTCATTAGCCTAATGATGGATAGAAAGAGCAAAGACATGATACCTTTAAGAGTGTTTGAAACCTCTTCAAAGCTCTCTCCTAAGCCTTGCCCTACAGAACTAATGTGGCCGTGTGGGACAATAAAGACTGAACTGCATTAAAATGAACAAACTAGCAGATTGAGATTTGAGCTACGTTTTGATTGGGTTTCTATTTGCTTGTTCCATATCATCAACTTTACCTTGATTTAATAATTCAGTCTAACAATATGGCTGAAGTGTTGAAGGGAGACGCTGGTAGAGAGTATAACAGTCAGAATGTTCAGCTAGTGATTCTGGTTGAGCTGTGAAACGCTGCCACACAGAATAGTTTAGAGGCTTCCTTCACTTGGTGGTGACCTTCCTGACTGCCACGTCGTCTGAACCTCTTTGCCATGAACATCTGCCATAGCTGCTGCAGCTCCCTTATTTATGCTAGCTTGAACATGGTGCTTCTGTACTAATGCCAAGGTAGTGGGTTCAATCTCCTTGTGGGCCAACTAGCCAGCAGTTTGAAGGCTGCCACGTCATGTGGAAATAAAGCTTGTGAGTCTTTTCTCAGGCACTGCAGTGAAACAGCTGTCCAACTAATCTGAGTATTTAAAGCTGCACTATCTTTTTATATTAACAATGGATCAAATGTGTAATGTGAAAAGTGTTGCTCTGCTATCACCCACCTGCAGTTCCATTCAGCTATATGGTGCTTTTTAGCATCTTTTAGCTCATTGTTTTGCTTTTAAATGAAACCTGCATGAACACAATGGACATTTTAAAGGGAAACCTGAACCTGAGCCCTTTTTTTATTTATTTATTTTTTACAAATGTTGGGGTCTAAGTGACTAATATTTACCATTTCTGGTTAAACAAAAATGATCTTATTCGCACTGGTATCTCGCAAGGATTGCGTTGCAGCCATTGCAGCCCGTTTGCAGATGCCAGCGGAGGTGATACGCTGGACCAATTCCAAAGCTTTTGGTCAAGTATTAATCACTTAGACCCCAAAAATAAATAAATAAATCTAGAGCCTGGTTTAAAGTTTCCCTTTAAGTGCACATGCTTGCAAACAGTCCCTTGTTTACACATCCTTAGATGCGCTAAATATCATTCATTTGGAGTCTTGTTTCTGGTCACCTGGCAAATGTAAGTTCAATACTTACTCTGCTTTTGTTCTCAACCAGCTGTTAGGGGAGCGTGCATGAGGGTGCGTAAACTGAGCATTTTTGCATCAGCCTTGATTCAATCTCACGACACATCAGCATAGTTTCCAGACGCAGCAGAGAAACGAGACTTATGGTGAACATAGTGGAGCATTTAGCAGCAAAAGAGACACATATTTTACAACGGAGCCTAAAACCAGAGGAGGAGAGTGGATATTGGACCATCGCGTGGCCAAAAACATGACTACAAATGAATGTTGCCCTGAGTCTCTTAATTGTGTTAATAGGACGCTTCGCTAACACGTTCTTCAAAACAGTTTATATGATATAAATACTTAACACAACAGCTTGCTGCTGCCCCCAAGTGGCCACAGAAAATCAATAATGCAGGGTTATGTATATTAAGCTACTGCAATGAACTGTTTGCTATGACAACATCAATATAAGGAATGTGAAAAACCAAGCTGAGTCCTGCAAACACGGTTTCAGAAAATGACACGCCTTCAGCACCAGAAGGCACGTCGCACCACTGACTGCTCTCACCTGTGGCACTTGCCACACTTATATCTGGCAGTGACAGATACTGTCTGTGGGTTCACGCAGCTTCAACACCAGAGAAAAGCACACACACACACACACGATTTTGCTTTGTACTCTGCAAGAGCCAATGTCAGACAGTGCAACCAGGGATTTATGAAATCTTGGTGCATGAACCTTTATTGGCAAATGTCATATCTGCAAACTGATAATCATTCTTTCATGTGCATCATCAATATCTGCATCATCTTTGCACATTAGCTGCAGATTTAAGCTCTCAAAGCCTCTGTGCTTTTGTGTTTTGATTAATCCATCCAGACTGGTGTTTTAGTTCAACTTTTCTCAAGGCACAACATGAACTTTAGATATGTCTGCTACCTCACAGCTTGTTCAGTGACCCATGATTATTCAGATTTATGTAAACAGGGCTGTGAGGTGTTTCATTGTAGGACTATTTGCATTAAATGCCTCATGGGCTAATCATCACCTTTAAAAGGGCGATGAAAATACAGCTGACATGAATGCACTTGATTGAGACTGAAGATTATTTTGTTATAGAAGATACTCATGTCACCTTTTGGCTGATACTATATCGGCTACTATTGCGTGTTTTCAGTCAAGCAATTCTGACTAATATGAGTCAGCAGAATCCAAATTAAATATGCAGGAACACAGTGGGTCTTTGATTCAGGTTCCTTTTCAGAACTCATATGATGGCTTTAAGTACACACTGCAGATCTCCCATCAGGGATTTCTGACCCCAGAGCACACAGACTTGAAGCGAAAAACCTAAATGGAAGCATCCAGGAGACTGCTTAGTCTTACTTCTTGTAGACCTTAGTGCAGCATTTGAGATTTGATCATGAAATTTTAATCGACTCACTTAAGCACTAAGGTGGGTATCTGGCTCAGCATCCAGCAGTCTCAGATTCCATCTTTCTAATAGACCCTTGTCTGTTAGACAATTCATCTCTCAGAGGAACACAGTTCAAGTCCCGCTCAGTTCCAGGCTCGTCCCTCTACAGTACACGCTCCCACTTGGAAATGTCTTTAAATATCCCTGTACCACTGGTGCACACCAAATACCATTGTATATAAGCTGTTACACCAGTTACACAGACATCAGAAATGTCTTGATGATCTTTTTTCTATAGAGATTTACATTTTTGACCTTAAGTTTTGATCTTTTTAACTGACTTAGAACTGGAGATTTAAAGGTCATCTGGGATATATGTGCTAGTAGTGTCTACTTTGTGTTGGACACTGACAGACACTGAAAATGGCCCTTAGAGGGTAGCAGGTCAAAATGTATTGGCATTTTATTACGATTTTATTTGAACCTTTTCTTCACCCTTTGCTGATTTCCATTATTAACCTCTATTAAACAACAATGACCTTTATTAGGGCTCTGGGGCTCTGAGGTTTGAAATGATTTGTAGGTTAAAACTTTATTTGGACAGCATTCTGAAGAACAAAGTATAAAACAAATACCATGGCAAAATACACAGAATTACACGAGGGAAAATGGGCACTGAGGTCCACTGAGGTCACTGATTATCAAAGGGAATAAAGAGAGCTCTCTGTGGAAATGATTCATCAGGGATGATTCAGCCTCTAAGAGCTGAGGAGGTTTGTAACCTTTTAAAGGTTATTTTTTGTAATTGAAGAGTTTGAAAAGAGACAAGAAAAGACAGGACAGAGGAGGAGGATGACATATTACAAAGGTCCCAGGGAAGATTTGTATTTAGAGAATTGTGAATTCATGGTTGCGTTTTGGTCAACAGACTCAGCAGGAAGCCACTCAGTCCATCTGTGCTCAGAAACACCTATCAATAATGAAACTAATGGGAAATGGAGAGATGATTTCCTCTCTTAGCGTCAGTTAAAGTCCTAACAGCTGCCAGATGTTGAGAGCTGTTTGAGCAGGAATAAAGAGAGAGTTACAGTTGGGTAAAATAAATACAATTCCAGACTCTGAACAACAGAAACATTCTATTGTCTACTTTATTTGTGTTTGTATAACTCTAAGATGAAATGAATATCCAGCTCTCTTTACATGAGCATCAAGAGTTCATCAAGCTCAGCATTAAAGAAGGGAGAGTTTGGAATAGTTTGTGATAGCAGCAGCTGCTGTAACGGGGATACAGTGTACTTGTGTAGCCATGCCGGCAGCATGGCTACACAAGTACACTGTATCCCTAAACCTATCCCTGTATCACTAAACTAATATGATGAACATGCTAAACATTATACCTGCTTCATTTTGTTAGCATTGTCATTGTCAGCAGTAGGGATAATGCTAGTGTTAGCCTGTAGTGCAGCCTCAGAGAGCTGCTAGCCGGGCTGTAGACTCGCAGGCGTGTGGATTTTATGTCCGATAAGTCTTCTTTGGGAGTGACTTGCTCTGGTTTAGCAGAGCTGTGATATTCTTGAGACATTTCTGAAGGTGAGATGAGGTCATTTACTCATGCACACTATGCCCATATGGTACTTTCTTTGCCATCAAGATGATCCACTTTAAGGACTGCACGTCAATTTTCTAGACGTGAACGTGGAGAACAAAACGTTTTGTGAATAAGCATAAGAAAGTTTTATGAAAAGTGTAGCAAAGAGAGACTGCAAGAAAGCCCTTGGGCTGAACTTTGGAGGAACCCTGCCCCTGTTATTGTCTGCAGAGGATTACTGTCTGATTGAGTTCTCAATTTGAACAGGAAAGGTTGTACATTACGAGAAAGATAGAAGCTGAACCAATTTACAGGAGCGTCCTTAATGCCAGCAAAGAATTCAGCTAAACAAAGGCAGTGCGGAGGTATGGACAGATTAAAAAGAAGTTTCACTTAAATTCACTTACAATGTAACACTGGATACTTGAATCAGGGCAGCCCCCTAATTCTGGGTATTGCTCAAAAACCTGATTGAAAAGTGTAAGAAATTACAAGTTCTCCTCCCCAACTTCCTCTTGAAGAAAGATTTGAAATTGTTCCCAGTTCACCCTCACATAAACCTCCTTCAGACTTTAGTGTGAACAATAACAACCACCAGGGAACATATCAATAGTCTTAGTCACCGGGACACAGAAGGGTCAGAATAACTAAACTGGCCCACCAACTATGATTCCTGAATGGAGATCCTGAGAAAACTGGTGGACAACATTTTTGGTGAAGTGTTTTTATTTTCAACACCAGGAATAGGCGTAGGAACAAAGCCTGGTACGTAAAACACAACCCAAGAAAAGTGAGCATTTTTAGATATAACATGAGAGAAAGAAAGTCACTTTGAAGCTTTGATACAAGGTTTATCAAAGCCTCACAGAAGTGAAAGATGCAAGAGAGAGATCCAGAGCTGGGAGAGGGGCAGACAGAGCTTTCAAAATAACTGATTGATGGTCGGACATACGGAAGTCTATTTCTTTCCACACAGTTGAGCTGAAACCAGATGCTAGAACTACATCATACTAGAATATCATTTCCCTTCATGATAAGGGAATTCTGAAAGTTTCCTTTCATATTGGAAAGTTTGAACTCCTGAAATGTCTGGGTGAAATACAGACATCTTGCCACCTTATGAAAGTTTGAGCTACAGAGTTAATAAGACTGATCTCAGGAGTAGATGTTAGGCAACAACGATGAAAACCCAGAGTATTATAACTCAGTCATACTGAATAGCTCTGTAGGCCTATCGGTAAAGATCCTCTTCATTTTGGGGGGGTCTGTAGAGTAACACTTGGGGAACACAGCAATAAAGAGACTTCAGGGGTCTTTTGATTGTCAAAACACAGCATAGTCTACTCCTACATGCACATCTGGAAATGATAACACTACTGGAAAACTTCAAATACCTTAAGCTTCATTTAAACATATTTTTGTTTAACATTTTGAAAAATATTCTTCCTCTCTTTCTTGCCAAGAGTTCGATGAGGAGATTGATACCTCTTTCATGTATTTACGGTAAATATGAGCCTTTATATGACCCTGCTGGTTAGTTTGGCTTAGCTTAGCATAAACACCAGAATCTGCCTACCATCACCTCTAAAGCTCACGTGTGTGTGTGTGTGTGTGTGTGTGTGTGTGTATATATATATATATATATATTTACAGTGTATATTTGTAATTTACTTACTCTTGCACTACTCAATGACAGACACTATATGTCTTTTTATGCCAGGTTTATCTATTGTATGTTCTTTAGTTGACTATATTAGTATATTTTGATATTTTTTATCTTTTTTTTTATTCTTTATCTTTTTATATCTTTAGTTTTGTGTATTCTATGGTTTTGAGGGATTGAGAGTAACGGTATTTCAATCCTCTGTATGTCCTGTAGGCTACATGCTGCAGAACTGACAATAAAGCAGACTTGACTTGACCTTGTTTTTAGAAGTACGTGTTTGACGACAAGACTCCAGGAAGTCACTGCCCGGACAGTCCTGACACTAAACTTCCATAATATTGCAAACTTGCTGTTTGCTTGTTGATTTCAGTTCAGTTTATGAGATATAGTGTTAATTAGTGAGCTTTAACGGAGCTGTAAGGCAGAGTTTGTTACCTTTGGAAGGAGCCAAGCTAATGTTTCCCCCCGTTCTTGTGCTAAGCTAAGCTAACGGCTTGGCTGTAGCTTTATATTAGCTTAGAAACACGAGAGTGGAATCCATCTTCTCTAACTCTTTGCAAGAAAGCGAATAAACGTCTTTCCCCCAAATGTCCACCTGTTCCTTTAATGTGTTGTGTTTTAGGGTTTAGCCTTAAGTAAACATCCTTGTTCTTGGAGTTTGAAAAGTTTTCAGAGTAAAGATTCCGTTGTTTTTGTCCTAAAGTCAAAGTCAACAGAAAATGTCCAGGTCAAAGACAGCAAACTAAATCTCTGGGTCAAACTGACTGCATCCAGGTGATGCCTGGCGCTGTGGACGAGCCCGGCTGGACACTGCAGTACAGGGTGGGCTGAGCTTCCTGTTACTGTAGTGTTGCTTGTGGTCCTTTATGCTGTTCCCATTAACACAGAACGGTTGTGTGTTGACATCTGCTTCATTATCAGTGTCTTTACTACATGCAATACTTAGAAATGGCATTTTTGTACAGTGGGTGTTAAAGGACACATTAGTTTTCTTCTGTATTTTAAAGATGCACTGTCAGCCTCCCCGTGCACACTAAGCAGCAGCACTGCTGTGGGACTGATTACTGGCCAGTAATCACACAAAGTGGCACCATCTCTCAGGTGCTGTGTGCACTTGTGTTTGAGAGCCTCTATTTATAACCTCTGCTGCTCCTGACACCAGTGATGGTTTTTGGAAGAGGTATCATACTTTGTGTACAAACCTGTCTACACCTCTCACCTCTCCTGCGGCTGCAGGATGCGCGAGGCCTGCTCCCGTCCACAGAAAGCCGTCTGCGCCAGGATCCGTGAAGATGAGCTGAGCAGCTTGATTTGATGGTGTTTCTGTAACAGAGGCTGAACCAACGCTGCTTCTATCGTTGTAACAGAGCGGACTGCTGCCTCTCCAGCACTAATGAAACATGCACCCCCTGTACGCACGTCGGTGGCTGACTGCCGGTGTGTTCGGGGGTTAGACGCCGGAGAACGGGTTAACGTGCTGTGGTTTGACGCAGGGCTGGTTAACGGGAGGACAGGCAGCAGGTGGAGACATGCTGTGTGCCGTTAACGTGCCCCTGCAGCAGGCACGTTTCTTCTAATTGCAGGATACGGGCAGCTTTCTAACGGCGTGGTTTCTCCGTCTGTCGCTGAACGGGACGCCGGGGACTAACACTTGTCGGGTGAATGACTTGAGAAACTCTCGTCGAAGTCCGCGGACAGAGGAAGCGGTTTGATGGGAAATGAACGTTGCCGGGAAACAGCACCCCGAGCTGACCGAGCGCCCCGCCAGCCTCCTGGTTCCGACTTCGGCAAGTAGCAAGAACACTGTCCTCTTCATGTCGAGGCATTTGCATGAACGTAAACGGTACCGGAGTTTGCTTTCTTCCCGTGAGACGCGCTACGAGTAGGGGCAGGTAGAGAGAGCACACACGCCGGGTTCTTCTTGGATGTAGAGGGAACTCCAGACTCCCTGTAAAAACACACTGTTTATTGTTTCCTAGTTTTTAAATTCTTGTGAATGCTCAGCAGGCTTTGAGATAAACATCGTTTCCAAATAAGAAGCCCTGTCCGCACATTTCGGCATACGTTTAGCTAACTATAGTGCTCGTACCTGAACAAACGTATAACTTTTATAAATAAGGTTTATCATTCGCAGCCCTCGGTAACGTGAGCGCACAGGGCGGGAGCGACGGAGCGGCTGCGAGTTACAACTAATGTTCGTCAGTTACCATTAGTGTGTGCAGATATATTATATTTACTGTTTATCTCCAGCAGAACAGCGGGCTCGTGCCTCCCGCTGCACGAGACGTGGCTGCAGGCGGATGGATACGATGAATCAGTAGTGATGTAGTCTACAGAAACAGCACACGCGCGGAACTCTTACAACTTTCCATTTTTTTTTGACGTGCATTTCGGTTAGAGCTGCAGCGACTAATCGATTAGTCAATCGGAAAAAAAAAAGAATTGCCAGTTGTTTAATGATGGATTAATCGCTTGTTGTTTTTCAAGCAGAAATGTAAAACATTTGCTGGTTCCACCTTAAATGGGAGGCTTTGCTGCTTTCCTTTGTCAGTCATTTTAGTACATGAAGAGTCTTTGGCTTTTGGACGTTTGAAGACTTCACTCTGAGCTCTGGGAAATTGTGATTTTATAGACTACCTTCACTTATAACAGTGACAATAATCTGCAGATTGATCAATAATGAAAACATTATTGATCAATAATGAAAAGAATCCTAACTGTGAGTATGCAACAGGGAGGAGGTTGGGATGTGTGGGATGTGTGGGATCAGGTTCATGTATTCCCCGCTGCTTGTCTGGTGGTAGTGTTCTGCTGCATCACTGTTATTCTGTCAGAGCGTGTGTACTGAGCTGAGCTCTATTAGGGGCTTCATATTTAATGGGATATTGTGGTTCAAAAAAGAAAAAAGAAATAATTTGGACCTTTTCCACAGCCTTTTAGATTCTCTGCTGCTTAAAACACAACCCAGCACATGTGACACGTTCCATGCTGCGCACAGTGTAATCAGACGTAGGATTCGTCTTGTGTGACCCATCCTTTGCTGTCGGCCTGTTATTGCCTCCATTAGACACACAGCGCCTTTTAATTCAGGTCAGTCCCCGGGGTCCTGCTTCACCGACACGTCCTGTTCATGAAGCAGTTGCTTTTAAAAGTGCGAGATACCTCGGCCCCACCGGGACGCCAGTCTGCCGCTTCAGTGTGCTCAGACTGCTCAGCCTCCACACGTATCCCACTGCTCATTCTCCACTGACTGAGGGCTGGAATGACAGCCTGGGTCAGCAGCAGAGTGTTCCTCTGTAAGGCTTTCACTCCATCCTGCATGTTTGTGATCCCCCTGGTGTGCAGTTTCAGGGTTGGAAGCACGGACTTGAGTGCTTCCACAGTAATTAAACCCAGGATTTTGCAGGACTTTAAACAGTTGTATATAGAAAAGCCTTTTATTTAACGTTTACGGTGAATTTATGTTAAAATGTGTTAAATAGAGATACTTTTTTTTGACAAACAGGGACATATGTTGTCTTTGCACTGCATACCTGTCCTGGGAATATTTCAGACCCAGGCTGCAACACAAAGTGCATCCACAGTGCTTCTCACAGCTTATGTACACAGGCTTACATACGGCTTTCAATCAAAATCAGTGAGCATAAAACGGCTCTTTAAAAGTCTTAAATCTGGCTTCTTGAAACATGCCGATGCACCGAGACTAGTTCAGTAATTGGCAGTCACTGATAAATTGGATAAAAAGAG
This sequence comes from Nannoperca obscura, assembly GCA_036024295.1. Taxonomy (NCBI): domain Eukaryota; kingdom Metazoa; phylum Chordata; class Actinopteri; order Centrarchiformes; family Percichthyidae; genus Nannoperca; species Nannoperca obscura. The sequence continues at coordinate 56,744 of JAVQJL010060335.1, read as the reverse complement.
CTTCCAGCTCGAACACAAGCAGCCTGTGACTGCAGCTAGGCGTTTGAACTGCGTCGGGGTGTATTACTGCTGTGACGGACAGGCGGCGTGTTGCAGGGGGTTGTCTTGCATCCCTGCGTTGCGAGAGACTCATCCCAGTCTCAGTTCTCGCAGTTTGTTTGTAGTGTGAAGACCTGAAAGTGCACAGTGTGCGCTTCTGTAGACACAACTCTCTCCTCAGTTGTGAATCCGTTACAAAGTGTTTAATTCTTCTTAAATTCTTAGTAACAACTAGCTAGTTTCAAACGAGGGTTTTACTAAACTGGGTTGCAGCCTTCAAACTCAGCTAGTAAAGACTTCCCTTGCTTTTATGTACCTGAAGTGGCTAACAGAAATCAACAAACACTTGTAAGTTCAAACTTAGCCTAGTTCTATCATAAGTGACGTTTTAAGCATCACTCAGAGAAAATCTGCGTTTAATGTAACATCATGCAAAAGACGACAAATAGAGACCAGTGACTAAATGACAATCAAGTCTTTAGTGGTTCTGTCCGATCGATTGGCGCCGAAAAGCAACGCTCAGATCACCCAGTCTGGCAGCGCTGGATGCAACCCGTTCCAGTGGGATCAAGTGACGTGTAAATGTCTACTTAGACAACGCTTCTGTTAAATCTCTGCTGGACGTATGGGAGGCAGAGCAACCAGCCAGTTCATTGCCAGTCCTCCTGAGAAGTAAGCACTTACTCTGTCAACACAATGTGTGCAAATATATTAACAGTAATCAATCTGAAATATTTACAATAATCAAATACTTACTCACACAGCCTTGTGGGATTGCACTTGTTGGTCAGGGAACAAGCACCAAGGACAACCCGAGACTCAGATCACTACAAACGGGATTAAATGGAGAGTGATGCAGTGTGGTTATCAGACAATCACACCCTGGCTGGTCCATTTCTAAAGGCATAAAGAATAAGTGACATGCATGTCATGTAAAATGTTCAACCCTCTGTGGTCACATGCCTGAGGCCTTCTCTTGGCAGGAGCTGCAGGAGCATAATTATACCCCAGTGGAGTGTGAAAGACGATGCTTTTGTATTCAGGAAGTCAATCATATTTTAACCAAATCACTCCTGTTGGAGCGTGAACATGTATTCTCTTTAACTTTTCATTTTCCCAGAGCTACTCGGATAATTGGAAAGGAGACAAAACAATCAGACCTTTTTTAAATTGTAAAACTGAAATTCTGCTTTTTAAAAAAAAGGTTATATTTAGTTGTATTTCATTGCCTGAACAATTTTCAATTTTCCTACTATCATTGGAGCCAGGCTCTTCAAAATGAATGGTGTAATTTAATGACCCTAGAGTAAGAATGAATACGTGTGGCAGATGTTGTTTGACTCCACCAAGCATTTCCTCCTCATGCCGTATTAAATGTTTAGTAATAATGTACATCATTTCCTGTCAGATGGCTCCACAGTTTTACTTAAATCTCCTTATGGCATATGAACTAATGGCAGGAACTTGAGGAACCCTTGAGAGCTGTGAAATGGGCCAAAGGGCAGACTCCAGTGTTATATCATAAATTAGTCCTTTTTTAAAGCGCATAATTAGTCCCTGTAGGAAGTGCAGAGATACACATATAATACAGTATTATGCACAGTCATATTCCATTATTCAACTAACTACAAAACCAGGCAGGAATTAAAGTCTTAATTAGATGGTGTTTTCATTTTTAAAATGTCAAGAGAATTTGTAGTGTCATAAATCCTGATATATCAAAACAAGTTGTGTTGTCAGTTTAGAACCTTTTCTTGAAATGTTTCCTTAGCAAATAAAAGGAAACTCGCCTTCTGCATTATTTATACCCACAGCGTTTCATTAGCATTTTTATTTAGATTCCAGGCAGGAAACTTATGCATTTTAATGTCCCCATTCATTTCCAAGTGAGATATAAAGAAATCCACCTTGTCCCTTTACCAGCTGATCGTGGATTGTTGTGGACACTTTTTTTTACCATTGCAGACAACTGCACTTAAAAAATGCTCTAAAAGCAAACGTTGGTTTTTCTTCTCTGAGATTCGTCCTTGAAATGGGAGTAAAAGACTTGGAAATATTAATAGTCCCAGATTAGTTCCTCGAAACATACATTCACCCCAAATTACTCCTCCCGTAGTGCCAACACAAGAACACCCGGTCCCCACTCATACCACACTCCTACCTTTTACTGCGTTGTTCAAAATGCATTAGTTTGATTGTATGTGTCTGGATTGTATGCATGAAGCAGACAGAGAGGGAGAGCACGCAACATGCATTATACCCTCATATTAAAAAACGAGACGAGACGGACTCATTTCCTTCATCTAGTTGTTTGTCTCTCACCACATGCAATAATCTCACATGTTGGATGGCTTTGTGGAAACTGCGGCTATCACACAGTCGGCCGTGCTGTTATTTGAGCGGTAAAGCTCCGCGAGACAAGCCTATTCAAACAATGAATATACAATAGAGAGGAAACACATCAAGTGGATCTGATTCCCCACGGAGCCACTCTGGGAAGATTGAACAAGGATGATTGCGGAAGATATAATACCCCATTTCTGTGAGTTCTGTGCATATGAGGATGGCTCAATCCGTTGCTACAGTTTATTGACCTTCTAGAATATTGACATACAGTGTGGTGCTGCATTCAGTGGATTTACTGATGCATAGGGAATTATCTGCTAATGCATATAAGGCAATTTACCTACAGTCATTTAAACCAGGATTTGTGGCCGAAACATCAAACAACCACGTTTATGGAGAACTGAACTCCCACATTATTGCTTTCCTGCAAATCCCTTCTTTACATTTCTAATCTTTCTGTTCAGGCAAATATGTGTTGCTCAAGTGTTGGTGAACATATAAAAACATAATTTTTAAATTCTTAGCAGCCACATTATAACACCGGGAACTTTTATTATTTAGGAGTGATTTATTTGGAAGAAATTGTTTTAAATTGTTTTTCATTTTGGGGAATACACTAATTTGCTTTCTTGCCAAGAGTTAGATGAATAGATTGATTCCACTCTCATGTCTGTATGCTAAATGTGAAGCTAGTAGCCAGTTAGCTTAGCTTAGCAAAAAAAAAAAAAATGGAAACAGCTAGCGTGGCTTTTTTAAAAAGGTAACTAAATTAGCTTCCCAGCTCTTGTACAGTTGACTTCTTAACACATTTATATCTTGTTTGTTCAATCTGTACGAAAACCCACGTGTTTAAACAGCAATTTGTGGGTTTTTTGAGATTCAGCCAAGAAAAAGTCCAACACATAACATCCTTGTCATGTTGTTTTTACCCTTCGGCTTTGGTACAAATTACACAAATTATAATAATATGTTCAATTGTGAGCTTTGATGTGCTGGTAGGCAAATTCTATAACTTTTTGGACAGATCTAGGAAAGCTGTTTCCTGTCTCTGTGCTAAGCTAAGCTAACAGCTGCTGGCTGTACCTTCATACAGTAGTTAGCATACAGACATTAGACTGGTATCAATCTTCTCATTAAACTCTCAGCAAGTAAGTGAATGTTGAGCTATTCCTTTAAGCGCCAACACTGTTTGTGAGAAGTACTTTAGTTAAATGTAGAAGAACAACACACAAGAATGGTCCCTGTAGACAGACTGGCCCGTTACAACAATAAAAGGTTAAAGGTATATGATATATGATAAAGGACAATATTATTGAAAGTAACAGTTTGATTCATAAGAACATTAAAAAAACAATGTTGAGCAATATTTTCACTGTACACAACACATGAGTTTTGTTGTGAAATGCTTTGTAACTCCATGTGTAACCAGTGCAAGTCTGAAGTCACGTAGCAGTATTTACTGTACAACTGCAAGACGCTGCTGCAGGTTTACCCAGCATGTCTGAGTCATAAGCTCCTGCGGTCTTCAAAAATACATTAAAAACAGCTTGTGGAGACATGCTGCTGCACTGATGAATATAATCCATCACTGTAAATTAGATGGCTGGGGACTTTTTCTTAAACAAATGTATAAAAACACGTTATAATAATCATTGCAGTGGTATGTAAGTCTATTCTGCAGTAACTTAATGTCAAGGCAGTTTGTTTATATAGAAACGTGTGTGTGGATATAATGAGTTAAGTTTCAAATTGCAAGACTCTTATGTAAGAGTGTGTCCTGATGGAAAGAAGTGAATCCACTTACTGTGGTAATTAGCAGCGTGGTAAAGCCATGTTTGGTGAAATTACCAAAGTTGTCTCATTTAAAATGATGGATTATGTGTATCAGTGCAGCCGTATCTCTGAGCAGTTTTTAATGGACTTTTAGAAACTCCATTAATAGTTTTAACCTTTTTAATTTAAAGCTGCCGGGCAACATTTTGTGTTGGTATTTGCAAACAAGAGGTAACTTTGCCACAGTTTGGCATGATTTTAAAAACGTGCATGTTTGCAATTAATGAAATGTGCATGATGGCAAAACTCCACTCTGTTTGCAAAATATATATGCTTGCACTTTAGCTGAGGAAACCAGATCTGTCTGCATATTAACTATCGCAAAAAAATGAGAATATGCCCCTTATTCATCTATTTCTGACAGTTTTTATAAATACAGCAAGTAACCTTGTAACGTTTTTCCCAACTTGCAGCTCTCTTTATGGATTTCTAAGATTATTAATAATATAAAAAAACTAAATTTTTCTAAAAGATATCCCAGTTAAATTTTGGATGATAAATCGACATCCTTGTGTATGTATCTATACAACCCCTCCATAGCTGTTTCACTGACTGACACAGCCCCAGGATGGTTTTAATTGATCTAAAAAATATAATAAAACAATACAAAAGGGACAAGCTGAATAGAGCATGGGTTTTGCTTCTGTTCTAAATCTCTTTTTTTTTTTTTATGGGGATTTTTAAATGTTGAAGATTTTTTAAAGGATCCAGATGAAAGATCTCTGCTTGACAAAAGTAGTTATTGTGACACCTGGCAGAATCATCCAGTACTTGGTAAACCTACAGCTCATCCATTTTATGCCTACAACAAACACATGATGTACTGCTGCTGACACTGTGTGTATCCAAATATCTGTCCACAGTGAGACATCATTATCTAAAAGTATTCGTTATTAATTTGCACACTTGTGTTTGTGCATATAGTTAAGTGATTTACACTGTGGTCATGAGAATCAAGAACTGGTTTTCAAATTGTCTGATGGTTGCAAAACAATGACATTGAGCTCGTGCATCTACACTGCTGGAAACCTGCAACAAGGAGTCATGGCAGAGGAAGAAGCGGTCCACAGTTTGGCTTCATTTCATGAAGAAAGATGTGCTCGCTGTAATGTCTGTAAAATGATCATTTCAAGTAACGTTAAGAGACAGCAGCAATATGTTCCAACAAAAGTTCAGCAATGCCATGGATCTGACACACTATGCACCAGTGTCACTGCTTCCCAACCGTGCAGCACGTCCGTTACCGAGGGTAAATATCTCATGTAATAATATTAGTGCCATGCAGGCAGGCTTAGCTGATTTCTTTTCTTTGACTAAGTAAACCTAAATGGTCAAATGCTGTACAAATGTTCTCATTTGTAGTCACATGCATGGCCTTTTTTCCTACTCTGTTTCTACACTGTGTTCAGACTCAGATAATAAAACCGTTGCAGTGATGCTGGAAACCAGTGTGAAAACCTACTTGTTTTCCCACACAGAAAATTGACCTTGAATCGATAAGAGAATCAATAAAGAACAGGACCGATGAGCAGAATCGATAATGGCATCTGTATCAATGAAATCTTATCAATTCCCATCTCTAGTTCAGGGTGTCTTGGAGTCTTTATGTAAGAAGTGGGCATTTCTCAGTCCAGTCAATATTATGTAGTCATTAACAACCCCTGGGCTCAAATGAATGGTTTTACAGTTTTACTGGCCCAGAGACAGTTCCACTGATCAAAACTTATGAATCTTGGCTGGAACTGTATGAAATCTATGATGAAGGGTTTGTCGATGTTAAACAGAACTGATGGAAGTAAAGCGTGATTCCCCGGAGAGGGCTGTTTTACTGCATTCCACTTATACTGTACAGTATGTACAGGTTTGATGAGACGTTGTGTGATTCATCTGGACAAAAAGTGTGTGCGTCTGGGTAGTGTGTGCAAGTGTGCTCTGGCTGCTGGCTGTTTGTGTATCAGTACTGTGTGTGTGACTTGTCAGTTATGGTGCTTTTCAAGGTTATCAGTGCCTGGAAAGTTTTCTTCCACTGCAGCCAAAGTAAACTCACATGTCAACTATCTCCACATCAGGAAGGAGAGATCAAGGGAGCAGAAATATCTGGGTTGGAAACGTGGTTTATTAAATCAGTGTGTTATTAGTTTTGCATAAATGTGTACAAAAGTATAGAGACTATGCAGTCCAATAAATACATGACTCGTACACTATAAGCTCATATACTACAAGAAACTGAGAAAGCATACAGCACACTATTCTACTGTTCATACAAGCAGAGGGAAATTAACCACATCCTAATCATCATATTGAGTTTAATGTATATTCAGGAGTAAAATTGTTAGGAATGATATTTCAAAGCTCTTGCATAAGAGGAGGTATTTGTCAGGGAGGCCATGATGTGTGACTTTACATCTGATCAAAAACACCTTGACTTTGATTGTTTAGACACATGGGCAGATAAAGGCACATGGGGGCCCTGGGGCAAAGAATGAGCTGTGGGCCCCTGTACCACCACCACCACTGTCTCCCTGTGTCTCTTCTGTCAACTTAAAGTGAACAAATCAAATCATTTCAGCACATACAGGAATCTAAACTTAAATGATAAACCTATGAAACACAAGGCCCTTCTGCTTAGGGTTGATGGCTTCGTTCAATACTCTATTCTGATTGGTCAATTATGGCTGTCTGTTATTTCTGAAAAGCAGACCGCTGCTGTAAAGAACAGACTGTTGCTATGGACGCAGTTCTGCTGTGAAGAACAGACTGTTGCTACGGACGCAGTTCTGCTGTGAAGAACAGACTGTTGCTATGGACGCAGTTCTGATCATAGACTCTTGGAGGCCACGTCCAGTGATATCACTCCATAGAAAGAAGTCCAGTACATTTAACAACAGCTCAGTGACACTGTCCACCAGAAAACCACCAATATTTTAATATTTAAGATTAATTTGAATAATTAATTTTGGAGAGCAGGAAACTTTCCATTCATAATTAATATCTGAACTGTCCCCAGAAAAGAATGGCGTCGCTTGAGACTCAGCTTGTCAAGTCGCCAGGTTTCAGAACGTAAGACATGTCACCTGGTGCAACAGCCAGTCAGCTCTTTTTTTCATGTTGTCGCCATTATATCAATGCTAGAAATGCAACTGTAGAAAGTAACTCACTATCACTATCCATTCATATTTAAGTTAGTTAGAACAGGAGTACAGAGAGTCGTTGCTATGGAAACGATACACCATCTCATCTAGTCCTATCGGTGTAACTGGCAGGCTTCAGAGCGTTGCAGACCGGCACATTGCAAGTAGTTACAAGTTTCAGCTCGTCTCGTCGGGAATCTTTGGTCTGAACTGGCTTTACTCTGTTGCCACAGAGTTTATGTTGCTACGGAGAATTTAACAGACTATATTATTATTAAAGCAATATTTTGTGTCAAATTATTGATTTCTTTAGCAAGTAGCCATGTAATAAGCGGGATAATGTACCGTTTCGCACCTGGGTCCTGCATCTTCCTGTCAGGAAACAATGACCCACTCGCTTTACATTATCCTTCATCCATCTCTCCTCCTCAACCATTTTGTATTAGTTATTATTTGTAGAAAACATTCAGGTGATGTTAGTAGGGCTCACATTTTTGGCTCACTTCTCTGGTTAAAATGACCAATGGCGGTAGATTACATCAGCTGTAGCTCACTCACTTTAATTCTGTAATGACGGAATTGAAACGTTTAACTTTCGACAGATCATTTGTGAGTGAAAATAAACACTCTTCCCGATCAGTCTATGACCGCAGATGTGCAACACCAACAGAGTGGTGGTGAATGAATATGTAAATGAATGCATGAATTAATAAATAGTTTATATTCAAGAGTTTTACACTCAGAGGCAAGAGGATAACAGATGCAGGAGAATTTCTAAGTTACACATCAGTATATCAACTCAGTAGTTGTCCACTGGGAGAAAGTACTTTGTGATAAATAAGGTGTGAAAAGTAATGAGGCTACAACTGTTATTTGACTGGTTCTGACACATTTAATCAACATTTCATACTTTATGCAGCTCCCCTCATTCCCAGATTGTTGCTACAGGTTGTGACCGTTAATTAGGCTGCCACTAGAAACAGTTTGTCTTCTCACATACAAAAAGCTAATAAAAAATCTAAATTGAATCTTTTAGGTTTAGTTATTTGCAACCTTAGTTACCTGCGATTGAAGAAAGAATTCTAATTAGATTTGATAAGGGATTTGAAATGATTTGGATTTGATAAAACGCTATTGAACCCAAACCCTACGTCCTCAAGACAGACGTTGAGATTAGGAAGTGATACAGGGCCTGGTGAAAGTGTTTGTCTGTTCCGGCTGTGGAAAGGTTTAAGCTCTAAAGGGAAAACGTACTGTGGTCTATAATGCTGCAGTGCTGACATTAGTGCTTTGTTTCCATTGAACTTAGAATGTGAAACTTACTGAAACAGTCGATAAGAATGGCTCTCAACAGCAGTTTTTTAGCAAGAAAAAAAGCATCCTGGTACTCATGGTCCACTGAGCATATACAAAGATTTTTTCCACTTCAGTTGTGCCAAGCCAAGTAAGATCTCACTCTGATTCTCTTCTTTCAACTCTGAAAAGTGTACTTTACCCCCTCCCATTGGAGCCACAACCGCTGTACCTTGGTACAAACACTATAAACAGTTGAGATGATGGTAGAGACAGTTTGCAGCCGCTGTCTCACACAATTTAGAGGCGCAAGTGTTTCTAAAAATCACGACACTTCTCTTAAACCTTTGTTGCTTCCTGTTGTAGAAAGACTGTCTGTGCTTGTGCTGTTTGCTCTGGCAGAGATGCAGTCCTCTCTGTTTTCTGCTTAAAGCACATACACTATAGGTACCCCTTGAAATCTGATCAGCCACACAGTGTAAATTACAGTGCGGAGGCCAGTAGTCTGTTAATTATATTCCGCTCAGGCTACCAGTCTAAGAAGTCGTAATCACAATGGTTTTCAACAAAAGTCACAATCTTGAAACTGTGTGGGAAAGTCCAGAATGCACTTTGTTTGGGGACAAAATAGTTTCCTGTTTTTTATCACTTTTAAATTGCTCCGCTTAGTGCCCACAAGCAGCTGTGATCAGAGCCTATGATGATAGGGTAGGTAGGTTTTTCAAATGAGGGACAAAGTACAGTAAAAGGCGTCCTGCTGTGTTTATTGGCTGGTGTTGGAGATATTTGCTCAAACTGCAGTAAGTGCCTGTTGTGTGCACGTCTTCATCCGATTAGCAGCTCTCAGCGGCTATTTCTGCTTTTACCATTCTTACCTGCAATGTACTGATGCTATGGAAGCTTAAACATATTTCTTTTCTGCATAAAAGGAGAGACATATTTTCACATTCTAAGATATTTTTTATGTTATGACGCATTTTCTTTTTACTAGTTAGGGCTGGGCAATAAAACAATAATAATTAAATAACAACATTATTTTCCTCAATATAAAAATACCAAATGTTCGCCAAATGTTCGGTATAATTAAACCACCCACACACCGGAAGAGGGGGGCGCTAATACACCTTAAATGCTAGTTGCCACACACCATTAAACAGAAGAAGACGAACAGCCTGGCTAACAGGCTTGTAGTTGAAGTGGAAAAAACGAAATACTGTTGAGCACAAAATGAGCGACACAGAAGAAAACGGAGTGCCACGAGCAGCTGGAAGAAGGACGAAGCCATCGTCGACAAGAAACGTCACTCAACTCCAGTAGTTTGGAGATATTTTGTCTATTTACAATCCAACAAAAAGAGGAAACTGTGTGGAAGACGCGCAGGCAGAGTTTACCAAGTGTTTGTCATGTTCTGACAATAAAGAATAATCAACTTTCACTCAGGAGCAACAACCAGCCTTTTAACTACCTAACTGAAGAAATGATGATTTGACATTTATCATGATAATTATCTATCGACTGATATGGAGAAAATAAATTGTGATAAAAATGTTGGCGCCCTGCCCTATTGCTAAATAAAAAATATAAAATTTGTATAAGAAACTTTTCTTGTTATAATAACACATCACTTTTATGGATGTGATTAATTGCCGTTATATAACACACACACACACACACACACACACACATATAAACATATATATATATATATATATATATATATATATATATATATATATATTCTCCAGAGCTCACGTAAATCAACCTTTATACCACAAGAGGACATACTTCACATTTTGCTGTTCAGAAAATCTACTGGCGCGACAAAAGAAGAAAGTCAGTTGGAAATGTTGAGGCAAGATGAAGAGAACACAATGTGCCAGCGTGTTAGCATTATACTGTAATAAGTGACATTGCAACAATGTAAATACTGCAACACTGTTGAGTGACTCGGAGGCTCTGCTTTATGCCTGAACTACACTGAACCAAGCTATCGCATCCTCAAGAAGTACAATTAACTTTATTAGCCGCATTTTGAGGGAGAGTCTTATCGTTCAGACATTTGTCCTTTCTAAATAGTACATTTGAATTTTGCCGGTTAATTATCTGTTAACAAGATTGGGCTATTGGTCAGAAAAAAAAATCTAAATTAGCATCCCCAATCACTTTCTCTTGTCATCTCCTAAAAACATCATTGTTGCATAAAACCAACATGTCCAGGGTGTCCCCACCTATGTCGCCCTGGGACCGGCTCCTCCCCCCCTCCGGACCCTTCACAGAACAACAGAGCGGTATGAATACAGTAATGGATGGATGCTACTACAATAGAGCTTGCTCCAGGCAACCACATTTAAACCAGTCATTGCAGTTGTCTTGTAGCCCAGTGTAAGATTCTATCTCTGCATCTTGTTGAACACCATATTGAAGTTTCTTGTTATAACAGCACACCTTTCACACCACACACACAACTTATCATGTTTAAATGAGATACATTGGATTTGAAATAATGAGTTTTGATTCGTGTAAAATGGAATACTTTGGTATCTAGTAATAAGCAGAAAATATCTTATAATCTGTATCTTATAATGTGAAAAAGATATTGTAAAAATAAGAAAAGTTTTCTTATAACGAGAAAGTGAACAAATGTTATTTTGTCATGGAGGCAGCGATGCTCTGCTATGGTAGTGACAGTTCCTAACATCAGTTACAGAAAGCTTTAGCTGCTCACAACTCAAGTCTTATTGTGTGTTCAGACAGAACGCGAGGGGAATATTTTACATTGCACATAAAGTTAATGGAAATTTGCACCAATCCTGAGGCTTTATAAACGTTCAGAGATGAGGAAAAAGGAGAGAGACTGAAGGAAATAACATACAGAGCTGGAGTTCCCGGAGAATTCTGAAAGCAGTGTGTATGTTGTTAGCTAACTCACACATATCACTGGGTACATTGACCTACTGTTTGGTGAATAAACATGGACTGCACAAACAATCCAGAAGTTAAATTCATGCGAATGATGCCTTGACTTTCTGTCTAAAAACACTTGTAGTGATTGGGTGATGGGAAGCTTTCATTGAGAAATGGCGGCAGGATGTGTCATGTTGCTTGATGGTTGATGGAGATCGGTGGGAGCTTGGTCAAAATGATTGGGTTTTATTGGAGCTTTTTCTTTTAAAACACCCATCCACATTTTGCCATGCATGATGGGGTCCTACATAAACACAATGTTGTGCCAAATTAAAGATAGTTTAGTTTTTCTAAATGTCTGTGCTCCTCATGTGAGTTGGACTGTTTTTCTCCACAAACCTGAACTTGAATTGTTGCTAGTCAGTCATTAATACTTAATGTTAAAGAAAAATACTTCAAATTTAAAACTAAATTTTCATGGCCTCCATCCATTTTCTACTGCTTATCCGGGGCCGGGTCATGGTGGCAGCAGGCTAAGCAGGGTCGTCCAGATGTCCCTCTCCCTTTCAGCTCCTCCTGGGGGAAGCACTTCCAGGCCAGATGAGATATGTAATCCCTCCATCGTGTTCTTCCCCCGGGTCTCCTATCAGTTGGACGTGCCCAGAAAACTTCCAAGGGGCCAAGGAGGCATCCTGATCAGATGCCCGAAGCACCTCAACTGGTTTCTTTCACTGTGAAGGAGCGGCAGCTCTACTCCCTCTCTCTGAGGGCGAGCCCGGCCAATCTGCAGAGGAAACTCATTTCAGCCGCTAGTATCCGCGATCTCATTCTTTCGGTCACTATTTTCACAGCCTTTAAGTGTATATTAAAAATGAGCTTAAGATGTCCAGCCTAATATCTTATTTAATCTATCGTCTTCACTGTTTGCAATCTGCTTGATCATTAATTTGTAAAAAATAAAATCATCAAATCAGCTAAAAGACGTAAAGTCAGCCTCTTCTCAGACACACCACTGATAATAAGCACTCCTCTAGCCAAACAACAAATCTGGCTAATCACCAACTGTCAGGTCAAATTGCACTGGAGCCCAGATATGTTGAGGAGAACTTTCAAACGTCTACAAAACCCGACCTCCTGCTGTCTTTGCGAGTTCAGAAATCTTCACAGCGGGTGTGCCATGAGCTCCTTCTGTTCTTTAACTCATTCAGCAACCCCTGCTGAGATGTATACTTAAGAAAAACAGGATTACAAACAAAACCTTTAAAGAGTTTCTAGATTCATCTCTCTAAACTGGCTGTGTGAACATCAGGATTGGTAATTACAAATATGTCTTTTTTTTACATTTAATAAAGTTGAGATGTTCTTTGAAAATCGTTTGTGATGCAGTCCTAAATTTATTCTCTCTCTTGGAGTGATTTGCAGATATTAGTGTTTCCCATTGATTAACTAGTGTATGGTGGCCTGCCATAGATTATTTTTTTCTGCCGTAGTTGCATAATGAACCAGACTTTTTTAAAAATCTATGTATACAATCCCAAAAATCACATTGTCTTTAAAGCGTCATATCTCTGCAGCGTTTATTTACAAGCCGTTTTTTCTCCTTAAACTAGAGAAACAGCGCTAACCGGTGAGCCTGTTTGTGTATGTGAGCCATTTACTGTCTGTAAAACTAATACGTAATAAAAGATATGGATGGTCTCCCCTTTTGCGTGGCGCATTATTCCACTGGTATGTATACCGATCAATTCTCAACCACCATCTTTGCTGGTGACAGACTAGAGTGTAAAGGTCACATTTCCATATCGGGCACTGCTATTGGCTGCCAGCTTGAATTTGTCTTTGATGACTTATATCTTGCGAGTGTCAGATATTTGATTAAAGTGCAAGTAGTATTACTGCCAGCTTTCATTCACAGTGAGTGCCATCATGAACAAGAGGAAGTGTGACATTGCTCAGTTTTTTGAGCAGCCTGTGAAAAGAGAAGTAAGTTGAGAGCAGTGGGAAAATGAGTACATTAGATTAGCAGTCAGATGGTAGAGGCAAGAAATGAGTTCATGTCTGATATAATAATAAATGGTTAATAACCCTTCCTGAACGTCATTTGTTTAAAGAATTGATTTCATGTCAACTCTAAGTCTCTGATGCATTCAGGGTAAAGAGAGGGAGGGAGAGAGAGAGAGAGAGCAGGTGATGCTTTATCCCAACGTCTAGTGAAATGAAATGTCCAAATGCATGGTGCAATTTTTGTCAATACTGATGCAACTCCATCTCAATAAACCTGTTTAACACAGGTAACCACTGTTGCTCAAATGTGTGCTCTAGCCTTTTTTGCTAACTGTCAAATAGATATAGCTTCTTTATTTTGCCCCCCGGATCACCCCAGTGTGAGTGAAGATACCCCCCAACTAAACTAATTAACTGTACACGTTCACTGGCACAAATGGTACTTTCACTAATACAGACAATTTCATATAAGTGTAGCTTTGATTTTGTATTGTATTGTATTTTGTATTTGTATTGTATTTTGATTGTTTGGACGATCTCCATTTCGATAAGTTTGGGTATGTCTCGACACACACATTTGATCTGATCACGTGCAAATAACAGTGTGAACAATTTGTCTTAAAGGTCTGATTTGCCTGCAGTCTGAACAAAGCCTTAGTGGGTATTTGGGATGAATGTGGTGAAGAGTTGTTGATCTGTCATCTTGAACATAACCTGGTTACCAGGTTTGGCCTGCAGCATAAGTTAACTGTGACGATTGAAGCCAGTAAGACGTGAACCACTGTGAACCCTGAAAACCCGGAGTTAAACCTGAAGTTACCTCGATAACCCCAAATCTCGCTCCGTAGTAGGAGATCAAATTGCTCTGTTTTTACATAAATACTCTCTTTTTGCACATTTTACAGCTAGGCATCCGTTGGGAATGTTCATCAGTCCAAGGTCACATCATCACGGCACTTTGCAAATGCTTTTTTTTTTTTTTTTTTACTTTTTTTATATTCTCGTCTTATAAACATCAGATTTTAGGAGATATGGTTCATCCACAGATTACACACATCTACAGCCTCAAAGATGGCTTGAATAAAAACATCCACTAAAAGAACGGGACATTTTAAGCTTCACAAATACAGGATATATTGCAGAGCTGTTATGCTGGATTGCATTAGGTTGTCAGCTTCACCGCCCCCCCCCCATTTGGCTGTAGGGTTTGAATGGAAAAGAGGACACAGTTTGACCACACTCAGCATGATGACTATGATATGCTGTCACACGATTTTTAACTGAGTTCAGCTTTGAATATACAGTATAGCAAATACATGTGCTTCTGCAGTGGCTGTGGAATTTGAATGGTGAAGTTTTTTCTTTCATTGGATTAAAGCATTTCTGACAGAGTGCCTAAGGAGAATATCCAACCAGCGTGTAATTGTTTTATGTACAGGTGTCCCACAAGACGACTTTCATCCCCTCAATTGTTTTCAATTTACACAAATGAGATGAGGTTGCAAGACTGCACCATAGTTATGAGAATATGCTCTATGGTCCCACATGCCTGCACACAGTCACACATGAACAAGCTGGCAGAAGCACAGGGCTGATAATTGATAAGCCCAAGAGCTGGTACTGTTTTTTGGGGGGGGGACATCAATTTCCACTCCCCACACATTTTCCCACACTATGGATTTTTTTCTTGAGGGCTCCATCATTAAATACTTGAAAATATGTAACTACTGATCACCATAGGAATCCACAGTGCCTTTTACTACATTATAGCCAAACTTAAAAATGGAACCCACGGGTAATGACAACGTTTGAGGTCTTTAAATAGGGAATCCCATTAATCCAGTCATGTGTCTCATTCATGAAGCCAAGCAGCATTCTCCTTCAAATGTCCTAAATCAAACTATTATACAACCACCAAAGCAAACATCAGCTTAAATAAAATAGATGTAATATGACTGATTATATATTTTAAAGTTTAACTGAAATTATAATTCTCCTTTTTGGGAATGAGGAAATATAAGATATGTTCATACAATAAAACAAAACGTGAGCTTGTTTTATGCTGCATTTAGGTGCCTCAGTCTTTTAGACTTGTCCCATCATTGTTGCATTGTGATGCCCAGCAGCCATATTTCCACAAAGCCCCAACCAGAAGCCTTAATTTATACTCTCTTCTATTGCAGGAACAGCGCATGACTTTGATTCCAAAGTCTCTTAAAAGAGAATTGGTTGACCTCTCTCAGATACCGATTGTCACCTTTTTCACCCACTCTGAAACCTCCTAAGTACATCATCTATGAAAAGGTCAATCTTCTGCTATTCTGCTGGAATCTAAATATTTCTTACAAAAGCAGTGGTGGGACAACAAACCGCCAGCATTTGAGTTTTTGTGCTGCTTCTACTGATCACTATCTTATTTTTTGGCCTGCTTTTAGGGTTGTTTTATAATCATTTGAGTCTGGCAATATTAAGCTTAGATCTGGACAGTTCAGTCACACAATTATTTAAAGTACAAGAAAAACTTTTTTTTAAATACACAACTGTTGTGTTTTCAATCATTGTGATAGTTCCCTTTTTTGTGAACTAATATTATTATTATTATTACATGTTGTACTTCCTCCCTTTTTTTCTCTTTCAAATAATCATCATGTAAAAACAATCTTCATGCCCAACACTGTCATTTGAATATCACCAGCCAATCACGACACATCATCTGGTAGAGACAGTGACGTTTTGCCACTGTTAGCTAGCTAACCATCAGTTGACAACCCTGCACCAGTAAAAGCTCCAAAGCGTGTGGTGAGGATGTGGTGATCCTGAATACATTAAACTTGGATTCATAATGGCAGGCAGTGCAAAGCACAGTGTGTTGAATTTAGTGAAATCCTGTCAAATGAGGCGCTAAAACCATTGAAGCTTCACAGACACATAAACCGAAGCACCCGCAATGCTGTTTTTTTCTCTCCTTTCTTTGGGAAAGGGGTCCGCTGAAATGTTTTAACATCAGAGGTGGGCCTCTGAGTAAGAAATGTTACCAAACGTTAAGGACCCCTGCTTTACATAGTACACTACTTATTATCAACAGTGTCATAGGAGGCCTCTGATAAAACTTAAGCCAAAAGGGAAAACTTGAGAGTGAAACCTGCTACAGTATCAAATAAAAGAGGGGGTGGACACAATAACTGAAATCAAATAGAAACATTTTGCAACACATCATATCTTTGTGAAGCTTAGAATGTTCATTTCTGGAGATACTGTGTCAGAAACATGCTCATTTAGGTCTAAAGTCACTTTTGAGGTTATTGTTGTGGTAATGTATTGGACTGCGTTATATTTGTGGTCCTTTTTGTTTTGTCCACTCCTTGTATATTAGGCCTTTTTTATTCACACAGTCAAGTCACTTCAATTCAACTGGCAATTGTTTTTCCATCAAACAAGGGCTGTTCTTTCATTTGTTTATATGTCAGATCATCCATCAATCTTATTGACTCTTGGATTTTGATGAAGCTCGGGGAAATCATGTAACTCACCACTTCAATACAGCATTTTCAACATAGACCAATGTAACAGGGAGGTGGATTGTCTGTGTGATATCTTGTACGTCACAGATTGCATCAGGACAAATCTTAAGGGAATTATGCATCACATTCCTGTGTTCAGCCATTTTTGACAGATTGGGCTTCATTGTTTATGGAGCCACCCAAGCATGTTTACTTTTGACTTCACTTTCCCATGCACCTCCATTAGTTTAAACCAGCAAGGGGGTTTGTGGAAAGATTGTGGAGCAGCTCAGTCAATCTGAAACAAGATTACGAATCTTCAGCCACACTAGCAGCTCTGGGAGGCTGTACACAACTGTGCTTTGAGCTGAGTTGCTAACATCCTGATGTTTAGCAGATATAATGTTTACCGTGTTTCCCATCTTAGTTTAGCATGTTAGCATACTAACATTTGCAAATTAGCAACCAAGTGCTGAATCTGATGGGAAAGTCATTCATTTTGCACATATTTGGTAACTAGATACCATTTTGAATGTTTGAATGTCTAAAGCAAATTTCACAGCAATCCGTCCAGTTGTCAAGACAATTCACTACAAACAAAAAATGTCAACCATGGGAATGTTAATGTATGTAGACAATGTTATGGTTATCCATCCAATAGTTGTTGAGAACTTCAGTCTGCACCTGCTGAATCTACTAACCACCTGACGTTTCCTTCCCTACAGTCACTCTGCTAACATGGCTAAAATAGAAACTATGATTTGGTTAAAACCATTTGTGTTTTTGGAGGTAAATAAACACACATCAGGTTTACAAGTTGGAGTGAGGCTCATGATTGGTATGCATTGTCACAAGAACTAACAACTAAGTACCAAAGGCTGAATGCATAGGACTTGCTAACCAATAACCTGAGTAAGATGTAACACCTGACACACACAGTGTGTGAAAAGTATGTAGGAGGCCAAAAAAGTGAATATAGATTGCTAAATGGAATGAGCAAATGTTTGAAACATCACACTTCCGCTGGTTTAAGTTTTAATAGTACAAATGCAAACTTTGTCAAGCCAAGTTAACCTTAAATATCTACTCCTCACTCAGATGTAACCACCAGATACAGGAATATGTTCAATAATGGACTCATTGACTCAAATTGAGGTACTTGAACTCCTCTGATAGGGCTGTTGGGTACGTCAGACAGAAAAGGGTTAGGAAACACTGAGATATATTATCTGATATGTGACTAACAGCATTGTAGATCTTAAAAAATCTACCTGGCAGTAATTCATTTAATCTCTAGACAGAAAGTTCAGGCTACTTTGAATTTATTTGAGCTGCTCAAGAGTTTGGTTGTCTGACTTTAGGTATTTGCAGATAATGACAGTGAGATCAGATATTAATGCATGAAAATCGTAGGTAGAATTTAACTTCCCTGTGTTGTGTTCACAGGTATTTGTGGAATCTTCACCTACTCAGAGATTGTCATAGTGTGAAGTGCGATGTCTGACATGTTCTTGAATCTGAGTTGGCTATTGTCGTCATTTCTGTTCTCGAAGTCAAAATGTCTAATGTGGTTTCCTGAACTTTTGTGAATCCCTTTTTTTAATAAAAATGTGAAATTCAAATTGTGCAATCTTTTTTTTTCTATTACACAAAGGTTCACACATTCACATAGTCAGGCAAAACCAATTAATCCAAAACTAGACCAGTAGAATAGGGTACACAAATGACACACAGTGAGAAAAGAGGATTAAACTGTTCATTGTACACATAATTGCTCGGCTTCGCAAAATGTCAATGCTCTTCTCAATTCCAACAGACAAAATCTGGAATTGCTTTGCTCTACAATGAGGAGACCAACAATACCTATGATGTCTGCCTGAAACTGACCAAAGAGGTATTAACCATACAGAAGCTGGACGTGGTTTGCACAAGTGGAAGTGAATCCCAAGTAAATGTAAGTGCACCCGAGGGCTCAAGACTTGCGTTGTAATTCATGCCGCATAACTCCAAAATACAGTTTCAATGTTCACAATGTCTGTTTGCCAATAAGAAACTCCCACTTTCTAAAGCACAGAACTGTTGTACTGCGAAGACAGGCGACTGGCGGTCTGGGCTTAAGCATCAAAGTAAGCAGATATATTTTGATTATGGAGAGACTAAAGTGGAAATAAAAAGGCTTTGGGTTGTAGAGATGAATGTTTGTGTGAGAAAGCAGTTTTGTCAGCAAATTTCCCCACCGAAACTTAACTATGTTGATTCTCATCTTTCTCTTCTGGTTTTCAGGGAGGTGCAGAGCACAACGTGCCTGTGGTTATTTCAAAGATTTTCAAAGATCAAGTAGGTAAGAATGTATATAATTTCACTCCTGCAGTGTGGATTTGGAATGGTTTTCAATGCAGTGTTACAGTAAATGCCATTAATCAAGTTGATTTTAAAAATGTTTATGAAATTAGAAACAGTGGACAAGTTCAGAATGAATAATGAGTATTTTGAGAGCAAAATAAATGTCTGTATTTCCTGTAGAACTAAGTATTAGTTTAGGACATAATCAGAGAAAAGAGACAAACTGTTAACACAGTAAAGAACTCGGTTATGACTTTGGAATAGTTCAGTATTTTAACATGCAATTTTGCATTCTTTGCAAGATGTTGAGATGAGAATTTGTAATCTTTAATTTTGATATTTAAAATAAAGTTCTGTGCGTTCAAACAATGTTTAACTGCACAGCATGGGTTTGCAATGATTCGTCCACTGGCAGGCCTGTGAGGTTTAATTAAACAAACAAGATAAACTAAGTCACCCTGGCTGTTTCCAGTATTTACGCTAAGCTAGGCTAAATGTGTCTGACTGGTATCTATACTTTCTTCTAACTCGTAGAAAGAAAGCAAATTAACTTCTTTCTTTCCCCCAAATATTTATGTTCCTTTAAAATCATCATAATTTATGTACACCTTCTGGTAGACACTAAATAAAAGATAAACTTATTTCAAGGAGGTAACAAAGTTTGCTCTAAAACACTAGAAAAGTTGTACATATACGACATTTATTGCTAATTAGATGTACAATATATTACCTGGGGCTGCCTCTAAACGACAGTGCTATTAGCTAGATGGAAATTATGTTTGTCAGTTAAATTGTAAGAACCGATGACCTTAGTATCTTGTTAGGATGCAATAACGTGAGTGAATCACTTCTCTGAAATGTGTGGTTTTGCGCACATAACCTCTTAATACGTAAGAGCGAATCATGTCTTCATATCCCCGGGGACGTTAAAAGCCCTTTTCACAGAGCTTTACAAATCTTTTCACAACAGAGCGTTCATTGTTTCCTCCCTCGCGCTGCAAATGAGTTTATATCCTGATTAGTTTCAAATTTCATGCTTTCCTGTGTTCTTTCTCTGAGCTGTAGGATGTTGCCAGAGATTAGTCTGACGGAGACACCGATTGCTATTTCCATCACATTACTATGTATGAAATGAGCAATTATTTTCTAATGTTTTCATTAACCTCTGACACTTGACAATTGACGCCTGCAGCCGATCAGACGGGAAAGCTATTCGTCGGGGACGCTGTGTTGCAGGTTGGTTCATCAGTTTGTGACTTCTTTGCTTCGAGGATGACTTGTTGCATCATGATTTCAATCCTCTTCTGTTTTGACAATTTAATTTAGGAAATAGGACGAGAATTTGTTCGTTTGAACTGCATTATTTTAATCAGATGAGTATTTTAATGTCTCCATGTTCTTTTGAAGAGTTCACATTATGGTCAAATATATTCTTCAGTCATCACACAGTTTAAATGTAACTAAACAAATACCTCATTGTCAGATTCTGTGGTAGATTAATCATAAGGTTCATTAGAATAATCATCAAAACCCCAAAGTGTCTAGTATTTAGTAATGATATTCATTTAATCTTTTTTAAAAAATCATTTGAATCTGGCTGGCAGGTTTATTGGATGCGCTGTTTATCTAGAATATCAAGTAGATTAATTGGACAGCCAAGCAATATTAACATTCATATTGGAAGTTATTATGAATTATATAATGAACTGAATTGCTATCACTTTCACCTTTGGATAACCACTGTTTCATATTCATTTGCAATGACTTACTTGGATTTTCACAGTGCAGAATATTGCATCTGTTTACATACTTTAGGTCATGGCAAAAAAAAGGGAGAAAAAAAGTAAAAGGGAGTTTTCCCTTGCCATTGTCGCCTAGTGCTTGCTCATGGTGGGAACGTTGGGTCTTTGTGTGTGTGGAAGTCGGTCTCGACCGGCTCCATGTGATCGAGTGCCCTGAGATAACTTTGTTGTGATATGGCGCTATATAAATAAAATTGAATTGAATTGAATAGTGCTTTCCCCTCTGCACGTCTCTCTGTTCATAACATCTCAGGATGTGAAAACCATGGGTGGTGTTATTCAGCTGCCTAATCATCTTTTCAATTGGTTATTTTGATCAGTCACAATAAATATCAGCTCATTTGGTTTTTCTCAATGGGCACAGTTACTGACCAATAAATTAAATTGATTTGATAATCCTCGATTAGAAAGAGTATAGTTTGAACCATCATAATTAAATCCTAGATTTAATCCTAAACATTACACGTTTAAAAAGATGTTTTGTGTGTGTGTGCAAGTGAATCAATTTACACACAAAGTGTACAAACGTGTGCTTGAAATACAACATACCTTTGGATGGTCAATGCTTGCATTAGAGGGGAGAGTCGAGCTTTTGTTGTGGAGAGCCTGCAGGTTTGAATAAGGTTGTGGCAGTAGCTGGGTTTGGGTGTAGGGCTGATGGGGATAGCCACTGATCTGGGAGGAGGTCTGGCTGGAAAGAGCGGCACCAACTTTCACCGCCTTCCCCTTTTCTGTACCATTCTGATTTGCCTGGTTAGCTTTCTTCTGTCCAACGGAAGCCTGGAACTGACCCTTCAGATTGGCGGTCGCGATCTGTCTTTTGAATGAAGATGCGGGGGGTGGAGAAAGAGATTGCCCTTTCTCACTTTTCAACAGCAGACCCTGGTTGTTGTCTACCTGAAGATGAACAAAAACAACATGTGTCCAGAAAGGCTGTACGGATACACTTGATAGCACCGTTTTTTCTGTAGTATTGAAATATGACTAAGTTGTAGACCTTCTATACCAACGGACCTACATTAAAATAAAAATGTGTCATCTTGTAGTGAGTTAACACTGTTCACAATGGTGCAGCAGTATTTCTATTATTAATGAAGAGGACGATCCAAGAAAACAAAAGGTAACATAAGCTCACTCACATACAATGTACATGCACACACACACACACACACACAGGAAATGATCTCATTACATTAACTAGTTTGAGGCTATTTGGCTGACTAAACAAGTCCCTATGCACCCTCCTGAGCCCTAATCTTCCATTAAGCCAGAATAATAACCGTCCAGACTGTAAAATTAAATCGGCAGGTGGCAGGTCTGTCTATTTTGAAAGCTCCTACGCTTTTGTAACACAGAGCTATCTACTAATTATCTCTGTCCTACCACCATATTCATCACCTTAATCACCAGCTTTTTGAGAGCGTCCTGATTTTAAAATTTTGACACATTTTGAGTTGAAACAGGATGTAAAGTCTTAATGAATCATAGAGATGGCCTGTCAAAAAGTGACTATGCTGGTAATAATATAAAATTAATTAGAGAACAGAACAGAGTGTTCCAGTTTTATCTGCGGCCGGAAGTGAGGGAGGATAGTATTTTATTTATTTTTTTATTGTTGACAGTACTGGTCAAATATTTTGTTTCAGTAAAAAAAAAAAAAAAAAAAAAAACATTTTAAAAAACTGCTACGTAATGGTGATATTCTATATTTTTCTCATTATCAACAAATACCATGAAAAGACCAATACAAGACTCCAAACCTCCTTTTTGTTGTCCAAAAATGACACACCATTGCACTGGTGAGATGTTCCTTTGTAATGATGACTATGGGTAGTGTAGTATATTTTGAGTTGATCACACTTAACAGTGTCCTGCTGACATATGTGCCAAATCTGTATTAATCCACAGCCGAAAATAGCCCCGAACAAAATAACTAATTTACCCCATTTGAGTAAAGCTTGCTAAAAAATACAGTGCCCAGCAGTTTTTGGACTTTATTCAGCATTTTTTATTTTAAGTGTGACCTGTTTTGTCATGGAAATCTTTAACAATAACAATTTAGAACAACACCAGACTTATTCTTTAGGTCACTATGACATGAAACAACACTTTTTCCACTTAATGGTGACTTACTGTGTGGAGACCATTTGGCTAAACTCCAGTACAGTCAATGAGCAACAGTGCTATAGCGGTGATAACCAGTGAACTCACATTGAAGAGTTTCGGCAGGGAGGACATCCTGGACTGCTTGGTCCCAAAGGGTCTGGCTGTGATTGCAGAAGAGAGACGAGATGAGCCCTCAGACCTCCGGTAACCACGAGGAAGGCTGGCTGAGCCAGACAATGACCCAGTTCTGGAAAAGTACTTGTAGACGCCTGCAGCCTGCTGGCTTCTGCCTTGCTCTACAGCTGGTTCCCAAGAGGTAACTTGGCTCTCTTCCTGGGACTTGTGGTTCTGGTTGTCCTCCAGAGCATCAACTCCTGCCTGATTAACTGCATCCGGGCAAAAAGTTGGAACTTTTGGATCAACGCAGAATGGAAGTTCCTTGTGACTTGACATAGATGCAGTAGGATCCCTGGTTTTGGTTGACTTTGTGGTCTCATTTGGCTGTATAGTTGTGATCAGAGTGGAGATTTGGTTTGGAAAAACATTTTCTGGCTGGGCCAGTTCAGATGAGGTCTGGAAGGGTGCCAGGCTGTCCTGGGCATTGACTTGGGTCTGGGAGCTGAAAGGGTAGTCAAGAGAAGGTGTGATAACTCCTGCTCCATCTGAAGCCAGGGAGGAAAAGTGGGTCTCCTCTCCCAAAATGTTCCCATCAGAGGCAGGCATGGCTCTAACTGATGAACTCTGAGAAGAAATATGTGTGAAATAAAACATTATGTTATACACCTTTCCTTGCACAACTGCACGTGTATGTGAGCAATCTTTTCTGTTATCATTCACGTGGGCATTTTTGCCAAAAGTACACTAAAGTAAACACAGCCAGGGGCGTTCAATACGGTCAGGGAGGTAAAACAGAACATAATTTACCTGAGAGTGGGCTGAGTTATGGGTTCTAAGTGGAACCGTGGGGCTGAAAGGTGTCTCAATGGTGTAGCTGCGGGACAGCAGAGCTCGAGTACGTGGTCGGAGATCAGAGCTCGATGATTTCGATGGAGGAGAGGTGGAGTAAGGATGGGGGGCCGGGTTATGCCTGTATGGTGACTGCTGGTCTCTGGGAAATTGGCATGTAAGGGAAGAGGAGCCAACGTAATAAAGGAAGCAGAAAAGATGGAGGATGTGTGTCATATTACATGAGTTCACTGTGGCATATGGAACAGTTATCAAGCTGGGCCAGCAGCTTTTCATACAGGCTACATACACAAACCCTTTGGGAGCTTAACCTTTTCCATTACATTTGTAGCAGGAGTGTACCTCTTTAGCAGTCTGCCTGGTTCATTCTTCTCAAAGTTAGTCACAGCA
Source organism: Nannoperca obscura (assembly GCA_036024295.1). NCBI lineage: Eukaryota > Metazoa > Chordata > Actinopteri > Centrarchiformes > Percichthyidae > Nannoperca > Nannoperca obscura. Next base: position 32,087 of record JAVQJL010060335.1, on the reverse strand, counting down.
CCATTAATCATCTGTGTAATGACATGCTCTCTGTCTTGCGACTTCCTGCGGAGGTCAGACTTGGTGCTCCTGCGACGGTTCTTCCACTTGGTCAAGTCCTGAAACACATGCATGACCCAATAGCACTGTTGCTTATGTCCATTCAACTACAATGTAATGTCGTTATCAATATTTATAATATTTTAAGGCTCGTCTTTCAACTGATTGCACTCTAGAAACCCATGTTTTTGTTGAGATTGAAAGTTCATTCTTTAGTCGCTGACAAAAGGATCTCAAATTTAAAGGATTTATTAGCATGACCTTATTCATGTGTAGTATTGCCAACCCTCAACACAAGGTTAATTTAGTAGCCGTTATGAGCTTTCGACCATATCGCACAATCTTTCTCAGTAGATTGAGTTTTTAGATTGAAAAGGAGTGCTGTTCTGTCAAGGTAAATAATAAACTTTCAATCTCAACATGAATGAGAAGTCCTTTAAGTGCTGAGAAAAACAAAAATTTGAACATCTGCATTTGCATGACAGCTGGGCAAACCTTATCTTCTAAAGAACATATGGAGCTTTTTCAGCATATCACACTAACACTAACAACTAAAGGGACCTTGTAGTAAGATTGTTTCATCAACATCTTTTCAGACTCTTCTAGACTTACATCCTGCCACTGAGCTTCACTGTCCTTGGCAGCACCGCTACACTTTTGTTTGTTCTCTTGATTCCACTCCGGTGCCATGCTGGTGTCCTGCCCCGCATCATAAACGGTGGTCCTGTCTTTACGCACAGGGTATACCATCGGGATGTCACTGAGTGATTTGCTCCTGGTTGAGACAGGCAAAGAGACAAGACATGGAAATAAATAATGGATTAACAGAGCAAACAAAGATGGTATTTAAAAACAGCAGTTGCGTGAAGTGTCACTTTAGCACACCATGTAGCAGAACAGAGCATGATGAATAGTTGTATTGCAATGCAGCGCACACAAATATGCCACACACACACACACACACACACACAACTGTACATGACAAGCCAGCATGCCACAGTATATTAACAGCTGCAACATGGCACATTCTGCATCGAAACAACAAAATCCATAGCCAAGTGTGAGCCGGAGAGTAGCATGCAAGTCAAGTTACGCAGCAGTACAAATGGCAACAGATGTTGCTGTCTGGATAACACAACAGCCATGACTTGTAACAAGTAATAGCACTGCTGCAGGCAACAGAGGATGTCAGATGTGACATTCAAATAACTTACAGCAGCATTTAGCAGGTGGTATATCAAAACTGAGACCTGATTCATGGGAGGAACCAAGACTGTGATTACAAACAATCCTGTAGTTTGTCATAAATTCTACTGTCAAGTGTCTGACCAGAAAATTAATAGTGGGAGGTATGTAAAGTGCTCCATCTTTATGAAAACGCAAATTATGTTTGCAGCATAATTTCCTTTGTAGGTAAGCTGACTACAAACAAAAGCACACCCAGATGAAGCAGCAGCCGAGCAGTTCTAGTCAGAGCGGTCTCAGACGCATTTGCTCCAATTTTATGTCCAAAACCTCCCAACTTACCAAATCCAGCCAGGGTTGACCTGAACTGGTCTCTCAGGTCTGACCTGGATTTGATATGCTCTACAGAACCAGAGAAACAAACATGAAGACCGATGAACACCATTATGCATCCAAATACAAAAAAGGCCCCCCTGTTTGACAAAAAGTTACTAACAGCATAGTAACAACTGATGGCCAAGTTAGGCAAGGGAATAAACTAAACAACTAAAACACTTTATGGAGAAAAGAGGCATTGTATTAATTACATACAAAAGAAGCAATGCTATTTGACAGATATAAACACATATGCCTTCAATGCCACAGCTGTAATACAAGTCTTTCACACAGACATTGGACCTTGGCACAAAGAATGTGTGTAATACACATGCTGCACAATATTTTAGTCACTTTTATTGACTCACTTTGACAGTTTATTTTTCCACACGGAAGCCATATTCACACACAGAAGGTAAACTGGAAAGCATTAATGCTGGCAAAAAAACTCTTAAAAATAATATGATTCTGTTACGGCTATCAAAGTGTGACACAACGTATGAGTCATCAGTTTAACCATTATAAACTAATGAGTCGCTCAACATGGTGCCGTTATAAAAAGTCCTCACATCATTAGCATTATAAAAAAAGGTGCCAGAGTAAAAGCCAGATAATACACCGTGCAGTTTGGAAAGCATTAATCAGTAATAGTTGAAATTCAAAGCAGATTTTCTCCTGATAACTTCATAAAACATCTATTTGATAAACAAAGCAACATATGCATATATTTACCACAGTTATGTAGTTTGTTGATGCATTAGAGACTAGCAAATGCAAAAACAGGTGCATTTTAGCACTGTGGTACACGACGAGATAACGAGTAGGATAGTGTAATACAGCTTATGTCAGTCTGTGTAGTGTGTGCGATTTGTGTGTGTGTTTTAGGTATGGATCTTCAGGACAGGATTTAATGTTCAGGCTTGGAGAGAGTTTCTTAGAGATGCTTTTGAGGCTCTCCAGATGTTGCAGAGATGTTTTGTACAGTAGCAGATGTCACAAGCCAGGAAATGAAGTCAAAGTCAAACTTTTCCTTAGAAGAACCCAAAGCTTTTTGGCTACAGTCAAAGAAAAGGAACAGAAGAGATGCATGAAGTGAGTATAACATGATTATCAGTAGGCTATAAAAAATGTATAAAACAAGAAGTCTTCTAAGCTGAAGAAATAGGACGATTAGCAAGATGTTTGGTTCAGCACTTTTAGTTATGTCATCTTTCTTGCAAATTAGCACTAGCTATTTCTCTGTGGCTAGCAAACAAGGATTTAGTTTGCTGGTGTAGTTCAGCTGGATTTATAAACTACTATAACACTACAGCCAAAAGCACATGCCATCGTGTCACACATCAGGTTATTAATCTTAATCACACAAAGATTAATATTAGATTTCACCAAAGAGTTACAGTAAGTCAGACTCCAACCTCCATACCCAGCCATGTACTGGTATTTGCTTTTTAACGTTACCAGAATTACTTGCCGTTAAACCAATGCATCAACAACTTTGCAAATTCAGCATATGGACAAAGTACAAAAATGCATCTTCAGCTTTGCCTTGTATTAGTTTTGAGTAAACCTCCAAGCTTTTACTGCCTTGCATGATAGAGCAGTAAAACAAAAAAACAGACCTTAAGCCTTGCATTTTACGATACCAGGGTCTTCTCTGTGAGCCAAGGTAGATTGTGCGCACACGAATCTCCTCTTCAGGTGTCCAATACTGGGGTAAGAAGCGGTCATAGTTGGGGTTGGTAAATGTCTGATGAAGGGTCTGCTGCACTCGCCGCAAATACAAGTCATCATGGACAGGATCTGCCTCAGTATAATCGTCATCAGAATCTTCCTCATACAGAGCACGCAGGAAAAACTCTTCATCAATTATAGTAGGAGACACAGTGAGGTGGGGTTGTGGAGAGAAATGGGCATCTTCAGTGCTGCAGCAAAGAATGGTACACCCACAAATGTGTTTATTCACAGCTGATGGTGACACTTTGGATGAAACAGTTGGACCAAGTATCTCAAATGATCGGACAGCACAAAGCCGCTACAAATGGTTAAAATGTTAGTGTGACTGATGATTAATGCATGGAGGCAAATTCACTGTTTTGAGGATAAGGTTAGTATTAAAAGACGTTTCAATTTCAAAGCAGTCGAGTAGTAGGCAGAATGGTAAAGTAATAATAACCAAGCCAAGCAGAGCACTGACATCCACAGTTCTTTGCATAGCAGCCCTGTGCTGAATTGAGGTAGGATGAGAACAGAGGTTACACGTTGGCCTGCTAAATCAAATATTGTATTGTCATCTACAGAACTTCTGAAAGAAAGTTCCTTTGTTGAGCAAATATTCGACCCGAAAGTGCTGATGGTCTGTTGGGACAGTTGAAGCACTGATGCCATGTGGTATTGTGGGCGCAGGGGATGCTGGCCAAACTGACCCCCCCAGTGATCTGCCACCAAGCGCCGTGCCTAACATAGTCTTCATGTTATGTTACCATGGTGACAAGAGGCTAATTGGATAATGTCTTTGGCATGAAGAAACAATTACCCAGACAGAAAGAGCCAACAGTTTCTAAACTAAACTAATTTGAAAACATTTGAGAGATTTTTTTAAAGAAGATAACTGCAGACAATTACAACATCCAAGCTAAAAGATACTGTGGTAATTTCATAACAACCTAACATAACTATTCCAAAATTTTGACTACAAAAGGTACTTTTGTTGATAACAAAAACGTATCAGACATCACTCAGCCATTCAGTCTAGATTGACAAAAGTAGTTCGGATGTAAGCAATAATACAAAGCTAAATTTCATAAAAATATGAAAATAATTACCACTCAATGTGTGTCTTGGGACAGGTGTGTTTATGAATAGGGTCAAAAAAGGTAATTGATTTGGGCTTAGTGTGAAGAAAAAAAGTACCCAACTGGAAAATGTATATAAAACAGTCCAGTCCAGAAAGGAGATCAGTCCTCAACTGACAACTGTGAAATCTGCTACAAAATGAGTTTCAACCAAAACCAACCCATGTCATTATACTAATGATACATGTTATTAAACCCAGTTCTCTCATCACAGCATTCTTCTTGCGACATACAATATCAGGAAGACCGCGGTTTCCCTATAACTGTATATTACTGGGCTGAGGAATTATTTTGTAGGGTGTGTCAAGTTGTTTGTATGCATATATACGCAAATACAAAAAAAAGGAAAATGTTAGACCTCGTTAGACAAACTGAATTTTAAAGAAAAATAAATCAACTTCAGACTGTCCTTTAGCAGCTGGGGATGAGTGAGTTAGTCACAGTGAATTAACTTTCTATGTGCAGTAGCCGACACATTTGCAGTACCTGGAGAGTGGACTAGCGCAGCCCCCTCCAATCTCCTCCCGTCCTTGTTTTCTCCGTAGAAGTGGCGGTGGGATATAACCTTTGTTTTGCTGGGTTTGGGGCTGGGTGGTCTCCATCTTGAACTCCTGCTCAGCTTCCGCGTCACTTCCACAACCTTGAGATCGCACAAATATGTGGAAAATGACCAACCGAAGAGTTGTGGAGAACAAGGAAGGGAAACATAAGCCAAAAGCCAAGAATGCATTATGGTTCAAATAAAAGTCTAGAAATCAGAACATAGCAGTGAAGAACCTTTAGTGGAGGACTGAATCTTCACACAGCGAAGCCTCTAGCAAGTACTATGTCAAGTATCTTTACCCTCTCCTATCACACACACTTTCATCACCACAGTGTGGAACTTGCCACAATCTATCACTGACGTGCACCGCGACCACGCATGGCAGAGTGCAGACAAATGACACGTTGAGTAAGAATGTTGTTGATCCAACAAAATTAGGCTGATCAAGAGTAATGACATGGTTGCATATGGAATCACCAACGTATGAGTTTTTGATAAATGCATTTCTGTTTTGACAGAAGCAGGTAGATCTTCCCATTAAAAAATTGTTTGGGAAATAAGTGTCTTCCACTGTAGCAAAAATTGCAACAGCCATTTGTATGGAATCAATGAGCAGGCTTAGCTTGCAGAAATAAAAGAGCCCTAACAACAGAAACTCTTATTGTATCAAAATAAAGTTCAAAGCAAAAAAAAAAAAAAAAAAAAAAGTGTCAATACTAGCAATTTCAGTAAATTGCAGTGCATACAATTTGCACCTACGGTGGTGTGAAATGCACAAATGACTGACTAGAAGGAGATTTTATGGAGAATGCACAGGTAAACATACCTTCACTGTTTGGGCGGAGGGCTCTGGAGTCCAGAGAGTCGATGCCGTCCACAGAGCTCACCATCTTAGTGCTTGGTCTCATGCGCTCACATTCCTCCCTCTCTGGGTACCAGCACTCCCTGTACCCGCTGTCTTTCACAAAGACATTGCTGCCCTCATCTAGAGACTAGATTTAGAAGATGGGGTTAATGAAGATTTAAAAATAAATTAACAACTGTTAAAAGCATTCAAGGGCAGCTTACCTTGGACAAGGCTAATCCCAACAGTCCTTCAAAGGCCTTGAAGTTCAGCTGAGGACCACTGTAGAGTGGGTCTAGCTGAGCCTTGCGCCCCAACCAGTAGATTGTGATCAGAACCTGAGAAAGAAAGGACAAAGAATGTCTGGACCAAAGTGGTGGACCAACTGACTAGATTGGCTAAAAATGTTTATAAAATCCCTTTTTTATATTAGAGCATAGGATACATTTGCTCGTGGCATCAGCCACAAGAAATACTGGTAAGGTGAAGCCTGTGGCCTTTATGAAACAGTTTGAAACACTGAATACTGTTGACAGTCAAGTCAGACACACCTGACAACCATTAGTAAAGACAGCGAGTAAAGTTCTGTATAATACGGTCATCTTTCTGGCATTTAGTGTTTCATTATTTCAAAAAGCAAAGCGTTTTGGACAATTTATTCCTCATTTGCCTTGAGGCGAGGGATATTTTTTTAACGGACTGCCTTTCTCTCTGGCACAGCAGCAGCCTGTGTTGCTAAGGGATATCCACAACACTGTCAGCATTTCTATATATCTGTATCTTGAAAGGGTAATTCCGGTCATTTAAAGCCTGGGCCCTATTTTTTTTAGGGTGCAAATGACAAATAAGTACAAAAAAAATTTGGAATTGGTCCAGAAGAACGCCTCAGGCAGCAGCCATGAAACGGGCTGCAGCCTAATCCTTGGGGGCAGCTGCGCTATCAAAAGTACATCCACTAAAAGTGCTTGTTTTTGCCACTGACAGACTAAGATTGTTATTCCAAGTGTCGTACAACATTATGGGAAGGACCCCTAAATACTTTGTTAGGGTAAGATCCAATTTAGTTTAACCAGAAATTGAATTCTTGATCAAGGAGAAGTCTTGTTCTTAAATCTCACGAGATTTAAGTTGTTGCAGGAATACAACAGTGGAAAAACAAGGTATATGAATGACACAAAACTTGATGGGCTGAGATGAAAACAACATTCGTCGATTTCATCCTGATTTAGGTTACATTCTGGTATTAGCAGACACCTATAGAGAAAGGAACTACATTGAGGTTAACTGTAAAATTAATGTAATCCTAATTTAGTTTAGGATGCAATAGTTATTACACTACTGTAAAACTGTAAGAATAACTCAGCTTCAATTTCTTGTTATCTATTTGGAGACCTGCAGGAAAACAGCTGATTTCAATGGACGCAAATTGACCCTAATTGGTTAATTCAAAGAAAAAAATGCAACACCCATTTCAAAGACAGAGTGCTCTGACAAACAGCCTCATTACTGGGTCCAAGTTGTCAGCTATTGTGCAATTCAAATGAAGCTTCCCAAATAACCAAACAACCTCAAAAGCTTCAAAATCTTTAAAATACCAGCAGTGCACACATGCGTGTACACATGCAGTACTTGCAGTACTCCCCCCCCCCCAGTTGGGAGAGATGAGTTTACAGATTCAGTTTAAGGCATAATGATAACACATAAAACTACATTTTGGCACAGACTATCTGGGATTTAATGCCAGGTTACTGAGATGAGCTCTTATGCTGGATGGGTCTTGATGCTGGTGGGAAGTTGACATCACCATCAGGAGTTAGAAGCTGTGCACTACAGTTACTGGTAACTGGGTTGATAAGTAGCATGTTGACTAAGGAATCTCCCCCATGTATGTCAATTCAGTGGTGGCGTTAAGGGTCTTTTACTAGGTGAAGTGGAGCAGGACAGAGTTTCCTTTAAGGTTATAAAACTCATTGGTCAAGAGAAGAAATCAGGACAATATATGAATGATAAAGAAAACAGTTTAGGAGGAGAATAAATGGAGATTTCAAACTTACATTTTTGAGTCTTCTGTTGCTTTCATCGCCCCTAAATTAAAAAAGGAAAAAACATACATAAAACATATGTATATAGAAGAGTGATGCCAATTTATAATATGACTGCACACACAGTTACATCCCTAAAATGTAACTGTGTGCAGAGTTGTTAAGGAGAGAAAAAGAAAAAAAAACTAAAACATCCCAAGCCATCTCATTTGCAATGCTCTACTAATCACCTACTTATCAGAATTTATAGAGAACAGGCCTGCACTTGTATAAAACAGCTTGTCAGGCAAAGCTCATAACTTTATACATGCAAAGCAGCAGTGAACTATACTAACTATAAACCTTTTTCAGCATAGATATTGCAGCAACATACCTTAGTGTTAAACATTTTTGACGTTATGATATATATCTCAATATATTTGACAATACACAAAAGTTGTACATATATGCTTAACATGCCACTGTTTCTTAAAGTCAACTGTACTTGAGTGTTGCACGAGTGGACAGATCCTGCAGGTCTCCGGGATGAAACAGCTGGGACACATTCAGTCCCAGTTTGCCACAGGCTTTCAGGAATACATTCACATTATCCTGGAGATTCAAATTACACAGACAGCAAAATGAGACATTGTTAATGCCGTTTGGGATCAACTATTATCAGGAGAGCTTAGTCCAATCTTACACGGTTGGATCTGATATGTAAAATCACTAACAAAAAGAGACTTTAATACAACTTCTGTTCTCAGATACATTACCATTAGCGCTGGGACCACTGCTTTAAATAATGACAGATTTATCACTAATTATCAGTTTGCAATGAGTCAGTGATTAAAATATGACAGTTTTGCACATGAAATTAAAAAAAATCTAGTCTGACATTGGTTAATGGAAGGTTAAGTAAAGGTAATGTTAAGTTTACTATGAATTGTGACCCAAAAAAAGAGTGACCTACAGTGTAATTTTCCATTAATTTCCATTTTTTCTGTTATTATTGCATCAATGCAACCAACAAAAAAAGAAATCTTTCTATTTTTAGGTGGTATCCCTTGGCTGAAATAAAAAATGCCAGCAGCAGATTTTATCAGCTGTAGCCAATAAACATTAATTGTGGAAGTTGATTGAACTTGTCTGTTTGGAGAAATTAAACCTGGTCTGCTAGCCGCAGCTTGTAATATTATGCTCAGTTAAAGAAAGAACAAAAAAACATTCTGCTCCCTCTAGCTCTGTTAGCAGCTAGCTAAGTTGCACCATTTCAGACTTTTATCAGCCACTGCATCAGATCCCAAATGCCGACCTAAGGCGTAAAAATGGACAGTGCAGACAGTGCTGTGGCACTGGTGCCACTGGTGGAGAACAGGTCGTTGCAAGTCGGAAAGAAGGACTCACATTTAATTAAATATGGTGCCATTTGCTATATATGCCCTCAAAAAAAGCAAACCCATCTCGGTCAGTAGTAATCTATGACAAAATGATATGCTTATTTTGATTCAAATACATCATGTGTTGGAACATTCGATTGTTCCAACACATTGTTAGTAAAATAAATAAAATAGTGAGCACTGGGGCCGTCGTAACTACCTTACGCCACTGACGACAACACTACCTCAGAAGCAAAAGTCAAGATCTTTGCAAAGAAATCCAATCAATACTTGTAAAACTGAGAGCCGAGAACAGGATGATTTAAATTAACAATGTCAGTTTGTTTGACATTGTAATCATGAGGGTGTGTCCACTTCTGAAAGACACATGTAGGCTCTCACACTTAGATAATAGTCAGATAATGCTTTGGCATTCTCTAGTGGCAAATAGACAAACTGCAGGATGGAAGTCTGAACTGAACACAATGCATGCAACGTTTCTTTTAGTTTTTAAAATAAGAATATCCATAATTATCAATTTTTATTCTGATGTGTACATGTTTATTACATATAATCCGAGTTGGTTAAAATAATAATAAGAGGGAAGCTAATTATTCAAAGTTCTGAACTTATTTAAAAATGTTTACTCCGAGGTTAGAAAATCTATATAAACCCTTGTGATTTGCCATGGAAAGTATCAGCAGCAATGTCTGTGCAGTATTTAATTTGTGGGTAGTAGGTCAAAACACGCAAAACCACCAGTACGTTCCTTGAGGCTGTCAAAGTTACTGTTGATTCTCTGCTGCCTCTGCATCTCACACTAGTATCCACTGTTGGCCTCTATTTATTGGCCCCTGATGGGAGGTTGCAACTGAGATTCCCCTGCCCTTGCTTTGGGCAGTTTTGGCAATTATACTTGTATGAAGCCATTGAAACACAGTCTAAAGCCAAATACAAATCTTCATTTGCATTTAAGCTCAATAAAAACAAACAATAAAAAAAACTGTACATATTTAGCAGTTGGGTTTCGCACTAAAATGTAGTTTCAAAATCGTTTCACATTGTGGCAACACCGTCTCTCTGTTCCTTAAACAGGAAACTACACAGTGTGTCTGAACTTCCTGGCTAGCAGGTGCCTTTTTATTTTCTTATGTACATGTAATTAGCTGATCCAAATAAAGCATTTCAAATGTGGCTTTTCAATTGGGTATAATACAATTGTCTACAGGACTCAAATATTCACAGAAGGCTTCTACATTATTTCACAGTCAAGGGTAAAGAAAACACCTCCTGCACCATACAGCCAGCCTACCTGTTACATACACCCCTATAAAATGTAACACTCACCAGGCCAGCAATGGGAGTAGACAGCCGGTTTACTCTCTTAATGATGCCAGGTTTCAACTTATTGATCAAGCTATAAGTGAAAACAAATCAAATCAACAGTTCACACATATTCTAGCTTTATACCACACACACACACCTTTAACTTCTAATACAGAAATTACTTCTTTTCACTCTTTTGTAAACAAGTTTGATTTAGTCTTAGGCATAGAACCAAATGCCTCCTTTGTCGGCCTCGTTCTTTCATAGCTAAAAGCTGATTTTAAACTGAAACTTGTTTGAAATCAAACTGTTCTAAAAGTCAGCTGCTTAGGAAGCAAATGGCTACTTCTTACACTCCACGAACATGGTATAGAAACAGAAAGTTAGTGTAGAAAAACACTTATCTGATGGTCTGCAATACATGTAATGTAATTCTTGGGATATGCCTTTATTTTATGTGTAGCTTAATTTATAAGCATGTTTACAGACACTGAGGAACCTCCAGAGAGCAACCATTTTTTACGGGTTGGTTCCGGGCTGCTGCTGTTAAAAGTTAAATTAGCCTGACTAAACTCCTTAGCCATAGTTAGCATGGTAATTTATCTTAAATTAAATAATCTGAAATTAGAGCATGGCTTTGTATAACTCACAAAACATCCAAGTTTGAGCATCATTACTCACTCGCAAAGCAGGACTCCATTCTCTAAGGCAGCACGGAAGTCGTTGCAACCAAACAATTTTCCAGTCACTTCCTAAAAAAAAAAAAACTTTAGAAAGAGTGTTCAAAGTTTAATACACACCCGAAGGTCCCACAATATTTGAACCTAAAAAGCGCAACACTTTTTCACACAATAAAACTACATTTACATTTGTTGCAATTGTATGTTATTTGAACTGTTGTGGGTTGCAGCAGTTGACAAGTAGGATGCTCAAGTAATGTGATGACGTATTCAAGTGAATGCTCTAGAAATTCTAATAGTTGAAAAATGAACTGGTCCTTTATGCACTCCTGGTAAACAACACAAGCTGTTCAATGGCAGTTAGTGAGAAAAAAATAACCCAGTTTGGCACAGAACAAAATAGGAAAACAAGGTTCTTGTTGAAGTCAATTAAAATAATTCTCGGTCCCCAATGCAAGAATTTCCTGCTGGATACTGCTGAAAAAAAGAATCCTCCAACTATTGCACAAAAGCAAGTCTTAAATGATCTTTATACAAATAATGACAAAATATGTACCAAGCAAAACAATGGACCATAAACATTCCCACATTCTTAATATGTTTTTGGTCAAATCAAAGACTACAACAAAGCTAAACGATTTTGCATGGCAAAGCAAGCACAAGGTAAAGGGGCTTTGTAATGAGGACATAAAAATGGGGCCATTATGGTTCGGCTCCATAACTAACAGAGGGCCCCAAAAGGCTATTCTTCTCACTAATTAGTCCCCCCAGGAATCCACGATCACAATTTGTTTTTGGTGGAACTGGGCATGGAGCAGAGGCTTCTCAGTGGAATCAGACCAACAATGCAATGCCAGGTTAACACAATAATACACAATGGTGGGGTCAAGATATGTTCTACTGCACCAAAAACTTTAATTGGTCATTTCAATAAACAATTGCCCCAATGAAACCACAGATTGACCATACGTTCTCGTGTGTGACTTGCAAACATCTCTATACAGCTTAATTTGTTAAAGTGAGTGTCCCCAAATCTAAAAAGGATCAAACTCAACTGGGATGAAAATACAGGCATCATTACTGAATCTATGTGATCCAGTTCTAACATGTAGCCAATGGAATAATCCTAAACTCAATTCTTTAAGTATTATTTTCATAATCTAAATCATAATTTTAGTCATTTTTTTCAAGCAAAAATGCCAAACATGTTTGTGTCACACATACACAAGTATACTGAAGATCTTTGGACTGGATGAAACAAGGCATCTGAAGGTGTCACCTTGGGCAAATTATAACCAGCATTTTTCACTATTTTATAGACACAATTATTCATTGAGAAAACATCTGGCAGATTAATGGGAAAACAGAAATAATCACTAGTTGCAGCTTTAGTTAAGAAACATTTACATCTACATTTACTGTTCTAAAACAGAACGTCTACTTAAAAATTGGACTGTGCTGCTCCTGATTCACCGAAAATGAAATAGCTTGTTCACATTATGTAAAAGAGGCTGATCCATTCTTATTTCTTCATCCAGTCCAGTAGGCATTGAGTAAACATGTACGTGTAATTGCTGCCGGTACGATGACACACAGCAACCATTTCTAGACACTTGAATATATGGAAGCTTATTATTCTGCAATCTGCAACACATGGACATTAGTGCCAACACATTCCCCAATGTTGTTTGGCACAAGGAACAGTTTATGACACCATTTGCCATTACTTTGAAAAGCAGTATGCATTGCTTCCCTCCTGTCTGTCTGTCTAACACACACACACACACACACACACACACACACACACACACCCTTACTTCATCCATCCTTTTATCCGTCAGCACAGGAAAGTAGATGGGTAAAATTGGCATGGGCTCACTGCCAAGAGAGCTCTGGACAGAATTCTTATAATGATCCACTCAGACACAATTGACGTTAATGGTCCCATTTAGAGTCGGTCAACATGAAGTACCCAGTCTACAAGTTGTATTCATTGGTTATGATTATAAGGATTATAACTTCTACAATGTTAGGACAAGAGCACCCTATAAACAGGCTAGAAAATGCATTGCTATAAAACCACATCCTGCACAAGGTGTGCATGGCAAACTATGCATACACTATGTGCCTATCACATGAACCACAGAAAGCATGCAAAGAGCAATAACACTAAGCAACATGAGCAGATCTAACCCATCCAGTACATCACATCTCAGCAGACAGACAAAGAACAAACCTCGGTGTGTGTGAGGCATGCTGCTGAATATTTTCAATTTCTCTTTTCTTTTAAACATTACTTAATTATCTGCCTTCCTTCCATGTGCATTTCCCTTTGAAGCTCTGGGAGTCCTGTAGTCAAATATATTTTATCTGGAAGACCACAGAAGATTCTCACATAGGGCTCTGAGTCTTATCGAGGTGTATTTTGCATTCCAACTCAAGATAAGTCTGTAAAGGCGCCTCAATGTGAATGTTGAGTTTGAGTCATTTCAAATTTGAGTATCAGCATCAACTGTTTTAGTTACCGAACGTTTTAATGACACAAACGATGCACAAGTGATCGTGGCTGAAATGACTGCCACTGACCAACATGAAACATTCCCTGTCTCCACAAGGGGTTAAAAGATTGCCTGCTCCACTCTTCATGGTGGCCTAACTCATAGTAGCTCACAGGAATAAGTAAAGAGGAGCACTCATAGCTGCAAGTCTCTGAAGCAAATAAAGAAAAAACTGTGCGAGATGAAAGTGAACCATGTACCTCAATCCAGCGTTGAGCCTCGTTGAATGCATCTGCACAGCTGACACTGGTTTGCTGGCGCCACTCCATATTTTATCTTCTGAACAAGCAAAAGGCACAACTCTAATGAAAGGACAAAAAGAGGGAACATTTCTATTTAACTCATTAATTATGGAGCATGGAAGCCGCCACCACACCAAAAACCACCACCAAGCTTATCAAATAAGTTCAATTAATGTCAACAAACATGAGGAAAACCCATGCAATTTGATAATATTTTTAAACAGCTGCAGGAGGCAGCTTGTTCAGTCACCTTGTGCTGTGTGTAGCTGCTCACCGGTGAAAGTTCTCCGCTAATTGACATCCAGTTTATCACTGGACACTCCGCACTTCTGCCACCGAGCTTCCATCACTAACAAGTTCCGCTTATTGGGTAAAGTTGGGAGGAAGGTCTCCGCCCACTTCAAAACTACAAGCGAAGTTTTTTGGGTGAAGAGAAACCGAGAGAAGATATTCAGAGTCTCATTGGCCCTCTGGTGGCCGGCTGGTGTATGACACAGAGTAGACCAAAAATGCATTTATACTGCATTAACAAATCACCCTAAATTCCTACCAAATACTTTCAAAATAAAATATCTAAACAGTTTTTAATGATTTGAAAGTTTCAAATGTAATTTTATTTATTTTCTGAATAAAATTCAGGTCGATAACTTAGTTACATACTAACTTGGCCTTAAAACCAACAGCCAAAGGGTGATATAAACATGCAAGTGGCTGGTAGATTTGCTTCACTTGAAAAAAAAAAAAGACAATGGCAGTCTAATGAGGCACTGGACAAAAAAAATATTATTATTATTATTTTAAAAATATTATTTTGCACCCTGTCCCAAGTTGCTACAATCTGCAAATCCCCAGAAAAGAATACCAAGGACATGATCTCGAGTCTTAGCCTAATCTACACATGATACCAGAAAACCTAAGTAGCCTACTCATTTTTGTGACTTCTGCATCTTAGATAATAAATGACAAACGGCCTGAATCCCATTTTTGTTTGCTTTACATCCAGTGGCCCTTACTGAGCTTAGCCTGATATCACAAATGTAAAAAGCCATATTAAGTTTGAAGGATGACAAGCATTTAAATGGCAAATAAAATGTTTGTATAGGCTACAGATACAGATATGTAAAACACTTTGCTTCTGTCTCATTTCAATTCATTTCTTTTATCCCCACATTCTCTCTCCCTAAAGATAACAGCAGCCGCTACTGTATGCAAAATATGACAAAGTGTGGTTCAAGGGGAGGTCACTTCACTCTCCTGCCTTTTATATTGAAGTGATGAAGGATGGCCTGTGTCAGTTTCATTTTCACACATGAACTGCATGTGTCTATGAATAGAAGATTGTTTTTCTTTTGAACTTTAAAAAAAAAACATTTGAAAAGAAAAGTATAATAAGAATCTGGTGGGGAGGCCTCATCTTGTATTACAGCACATGCTTCCTCCAATCCAATTTCCTGCCAAATGCCCAAGGAGGTGCACTATATGGGAGGGCAGTGATGGAATCACAAAATTTTAAAGTAAAATGAGGTGCAGAGGTGTAGGACACTGTAGACAATTTAATGAGATGCCTATTAAGAGCACAAGAACACTATGCGAATCAATAATCTTCACAGAGTTTCAATTTATTGGCTTAACCATCTGGTAGAAATTATTACCCCAACCGAACAATAGGGATTATCTTTTTTGCTTTAACTATATAAGAATTTGTTCTTGTTTGTTTGTACAAAACATCTTAAAAACACATCCAAGGACACCCTCTTTATGTACGTACAGCTGTGATAGAAGGAACATTTTCACAATATTTTGTTTTCGTTTCCTGCACATCTGCGCATTTTCTGTGGTATTAAAGTGTAACAGGTTCTGTTCACCTTGCTTGATGTTTGCTTGAATTATTCTACTGTAGGTAGTTAGGTGCCTGTCATGCTCATGTCAGTTTCGTTAAATGAGATTTTGACCACAGCTCGGTCTTCTGTGTCCATGAAATGCTCTCTCCAAATGAAAGGAAATAGTACCCCACCACCTCTGCACATGTGATGCTAATTGATCTCGAGACTGAAGAGCGGCATACTTGAGAAACAGACTGATTCTCATCATCTTTATTACAATAAGGAGGGATGGGGGTTTGTTGCACATACTGATCTACTACTGAATAAATCAGGAATAAGATAAGTCAGTATCAGCCTGAACAACTCATAAATTACAACAATGAAAACAATATTACCGGTCCTGTGATGATTCATTAGAATCCTGTACAAAATACGATCGGATGTGTCTTTATTGTTTGTTCATTATGTTTGCTCAATATAGATGGTCAGAATAGAGCCTAAAAGTATGGCTGTAATATTTAACTCTAATATGTACTGAATGTACACTGTATAATAATATTGCCCAGTAAAATATGCACATTAAGTCAAGGAGACAATGTTATATGCTGAACAGTAGGGTACAGGGTTGTCCTTTGATGTTGATACTTTGTTCATATGAATTTATATTTAAAAAAAGGTAGGTCATTCTCTTATGTAATCATTTAGAGTTAAGATAACATAATTGATAGATACACTATGTAGCACAGGTAACACAGCTAGCTTGCAATTGTTATTTGGAAAATAACATTTTTTGGGGGGCATTACATTTACTATGCACAATGCCTCTAACAATTGCAAGCCATGTCTGTCATTTCTGTTCTTGCAGCTGCAAAGTTTGCTTTATCTTATCTTAAATAAGCAATGAGCATGAACAGCAAAAATAAAAAATAAAAAAGTAATGTAACAGAAAACAGTACAGAGATGAAATGCATTTTGTTTTATTTAGCAAGTTTTCCTATGAATACATCACCTTATCAGAGCTGAGGGAATTATCTATTGCATTTATATATAACTACCAGTAGGTGTTGCTGTAACTCTGCATGTGCATGCATTTGTTTGATGGTGGTGGGGGGTGGGGATGGGCGGTTGGGGATGGCTTGGTGTTGGGCTAGGAGACTGGGTGAAATGGACAGTGAAGACAATCTGATTTGCCCTCACATGAAGCAGTTGTTTCCCATATTTCCCATTTGTCTGTCCCCCTGGGTCTAGTCCAGTGTTAGAAGAGTGATGGGCTGCTGCTTAGAATACTCGGTTTTCAATTCAATTCACTGTCATTACTGTTATCAACAGCAGCAACATCAACAGCTAATCTACTTTCCGTTATTTTCCAGATAGAATTTGAACTGATACATGTAGAAAATGTTGACACAGAAATGTCTATTTACTCATCTTACCCATACTGACAACCAAAACCTTTCTGTGACAGATTGGGTCTAAATGTGACTGTGTTGTTAATGTAAAGGTGTGTAAGCAAAATTTGTGATGGATCTTGTGAGGGAACAAAAGTGCTTTTGCAGTGTTCAATTCCCTTTAGCTATTACTCTTCAGTATGGTATATCAAAAATGGTTGATATTATGGTATTTAAACATAATAATGTAATCAAGCATTAATGTAGGTTTTGTCATACTGGTTTGGGTTCATTTAAAGGTGTATTTTCTGAAATTAAAATATTTAATAATACTGTGCATTGTCAACATTTGCCCTAAGTGAATTGTGTAAATTAATTTCTAAGAATTTCTTCATTCATTACCATGCAGCTTCAGTCTCACTCCAACCCCCTTCATGGTGGCATCAACCTGATATGTCTGTCTGCATAGCGAAAGTACTTTCTGTTCTGTATTATATTAACTTTTTTACACAATGAGTGAGAGCTACTGATGTAATGTTATACTTAGTGCAGACTGCATTAGTGAATCATTAGGGGTCATGGTACTCAAATCTGAGATCATTAGCTGGAGGGTCTACCTACAGTGCTCCTCTGTGAACTGCATAAAAGGTGGACAGAGAGAGATTATGCATACTAAAACTCAAGTGTGCATATTCATTTATTTATCTGTTCATTAATTTGCATCTAATGTCTTTCTAGATGAATGCATAAAGATATGGACAGTATGTGCAAAAAAAACCCAAAAAACAGAGGAAAATAAAATGAGTATACTATACTATAACAATTATTGTGCCATGCAGAGGCCAGTGAGTCCATGACAATAATTTCAAGGATAAACAAGAGGAAGGAAAGAGTGATCAGCTCCAAACAGCTGGAATGTTATATTCACATTAGGGAGTATGATTAGGATCACTGAGTAAATATGTCTGTGTATGGCAAGAAGTGGACTAATAAAAGGTGAAAATTTAAGCCATACACTGTAGTAACAATTGGGGCTTATTGGCTGTTAAAAACTGCTATCCTGCTGTTACCATTTCACAGGTAATAAATAGGACAAGGATAAATAAGGATTTTCACACCAACACAAGGGTTAAGGCTGCAATTTTCTCTTTCTCTCTTTCAGAGTCTTTTAGCCATCATGGCACCAGGACATTTCTCTAAACCATGAATGTCAGAATAAAAGCAAAGGATGCAGTAAGTTAAAGACAGGTCACCAAACGAAGAAAAAAAAATGTGTCCTTCGTTCTAATTGTTCCTTTAGCAACAGCATTAAAGCTCAGGTTTATCATTTAGCTTCTTCACCTCCACTACCCTCTCCTCCCCAGTGCCTGGTGTTGTCCCTGCCAAGGTCTGAAACATTATCACAACAGGATGTGGGCTGGGAAAACACCGAGAGTGCTTCCTCTGCAGTGCCAGTCACCTGGGAGATTCATCAATTATCATTGCATTTTAATGTAACTTCTGATTCTGAGCTGTGCTGCAACTCAAAGGAACCAAAGAGAGGGGGCAACGTGTATATTTTCTTTGTGGGACAAAGCTGAATTGATCTTATTTTGCCTTTCTAATTGCCTTTAAAGTAGTTTGTGCTAGTGTCTTTTGATATCAAAAGTACTCTCATGTAATGCATGAAAATATTACAAATATTACAAACAATTAACACATGTACATGAAAGTAGCAACTGCTGTACATTGCTGTCCAAGGGCCAGCTAGAGTTACTGATTACTATTCATAGCAACAAAATTATAGTTTAAATATATAACTTCTCAGGCAGTTGTAATGCAAGCAATTAAGAAAATACAAAATACAAGCTGGTCCCAGTCAGCCTCCACTGAAATGTTCGATTCCAAGTTGTTAACTGGCCTGCGGGTGTACACTTTTGCCTCAAACTTATTAAATCTGAAGCTGGACTGAATGTATAACTGCTTTTGTGGATGTCTTTTTTTCAAATAGTTTTATAGCAAGCAAATACACTTTATATTGCTTTTACTTTGGCTGTCCAGAATGAGAAAATGTACTCCTCTAGAACTGCAAATGACCTCCGATGCAAGACAAATATGAACTAGGAATGAATTTGTTTGCCTTTGACCACAGGAACAATACATCTCTGCATGTGCCTAACAGATTGCCTACAGACATTCATCTGTAGAATCATTTCAAATCGGTTGTGAATTTTCATCAGCATGAATTAAAACCACTGACGGAGGTTCCTCTGCTGTTAATGAATGTATGATGATTAGTCAGATAGTATATGTTTTATGTAAACATATAAAATATGTATGTATATAAGCAGATAGGTGCTGTCTATTTTATTAAGTCAATTCAAGTTTTTTTATATACATTTTCATTGTTATTTGTGTGGAAGTCCACTGCAAGTCTGGCTTCTTGACATCTTCTGTCAAATCTGGTTCACCTTTGTCATCGCTATTTTTAGGCTTTCCTACAAACCAACTAAACTAAACTAAACTAAACTTGTATTTCAAACATTTATCAAGTTATGTTCAATGTATGATACATTTCCTCATAAACATAGTCAGTGAACAAGCAAAATGGCAAACTGATCCAGTTTGTTTTGCATCAAAATGTCCATTTAGTGTGGATGTGTTAAAGTAGTTTGACTTGGATTGATTGTTGACCAGCATTTTAGCTGTGATTATTGATTGTTGATCATGGTCACAAAAATAGTTGTTAAAATAATTAAGTTGCGGTCATTTTGTTTATATTAAGTTGTTGATTGTTAGTTAGAATTAGTTTGTGCCTGTGGTAGTGTGTCTTTTAGAGTGGTAATTGATTAACATTATTTCTTTGTGGGGGTTGATCATACTTTGATGGTGTGTTAGTAGTGTGCCTGAGTTGTGGGCACCAGCCTGCATGTTGGTTTTAAATGAATCAGGTTCCATGCCTGTGATTATTGTATTTGGGTGATAAGGTATTTTTTGTGAATTATTACTATTTTTCATGGGCTGGTATTATATTTAAAATATAAGAAATAAGCTCCCTTGTTATATTCCACCACTTTTACCACTATCTCAATGGACGGCTGCAAACTTTCAGAGCCGCTATCCTTTTGTTAGACTTTTAAAGTTTTTGTTCTGCATCTGGATGTTTCCACAATACCAGGGAAAGCAGCCCAAAGCCATTTTAGAGAATTAGAGACAGCTAACTATTTATTATCCTGGCACGTGACTGGACTTGGAAAAGACTGGAAAAAGGCTAGACTATCCTCTTCCTACCAGTAACCCATCTTAATTTTTTACCTAGAAATTCTGTTACAAATGTATACTCTTTCCAAACAATATTGTACTAGTATAAAGGTGTACTGTTTGTTGTTTTAGAGCAGTATATTAACTCGTTGTCAATCTATAGCTCATTGTAGCACTTTAATATTTAGCTGATGTAAATGTAAATAAAAATGTTTTTTTATTTTATTGAAATCCCTCAATTAAATTTAAATGTCATGTCTTATTTGTATACTTAATGTAGAACATTCAAACTCAAATTAAATAATCTACTCTTTTATTTCAATGTTTGCAAATGCATCACTAGTAAAATTAAAAGGAAAATGCCACAGAAACATTTAAAATGTACTTTTTATTAGCATTTTCAAATTGGCAGACATGGGAATTATGCCATCATCTCAAAACGTATGTGATGCATCGTGTGTTGGTGTGGCTAAAGACAGTACTGTATAATTTTTGCTTTCAGCCTTCATCAATGTTGGACCAATTGCCCTTCAACATACATAACCTCAAGTCTTGTGTAGTGCCTCCACATGGCTGTTACATGGTAACTAAGTGTTGTTTGGCATAAGGCGTTGACTGCCAGGGGGGAAA
Organism: Nannoperca obscura; assembly: GCA_036024295.1. Lineage (NCBI taxonomy): Eukaryota > Metazoa > Chordata > Actinopteri > Centrarchiformes > Percichthyidae > Nannoperca > Nannoperca obscura. The sequence continues at coordinate 10,961 of JAVQJL010060335.1, read as the reverse complement.
AAAAGACAGCTCATTATTATTGTCATCCAACAGATGTAGGAAAACATATTAAATCATTATAAATAATAATGATTACAAATAGAAACACAAATACGACAACATATTTAAATTTTAATTTAAGAAAAGACGTGAAAACTACATAAAAATGCCACCATTAAAACTATTACATGCTGCATATTTAAGCAAGTGGGTATCTTTTAAAAGGGTGTTGAATTACCTATTAGCAGTTCCTGTTTGCAATGCACCCATATATGTCCACTATCACTGAATTACTTTTATACTGACACTTTCGAGTTTACAAGGAGCACTTTTTGAAGAATAGAAGGAGGTGGCATGTTGAGGCCACAGCTTGAACTTAGACACTGAACACTTAGAGATGCTTGGCCAAAATCACATTAGAGGGTAAGAAGTCGTCAATAGTTTACCAAGGGAAGACAAGGGCCCAGCGAAGCAACGACCAAATCTAAATGCTTTTAAATGATTGGCATTTTTAACAAGATTAGTTGTTTCAGCATTGTATATGTATTTAGGTCTACTAACAGTTATTTTTTTTAGAAACATCAAAGCCATTAAAGTAGGCTTTAAAAAATAAACTATTATCACATACAAAAATTGAAACACAGGGGTTTAAATTATTTTATATACCAGTGATGGATGCTGTCTGACACTAAAGGTCCATGGGGATGGCGTGACTTCCACCTACGAAAGTGACGACACCTCAGAGTTAGTGAGCAGAGATTAATGCAAGGATTTGCTTGTGAGAGAACATGCGTGGAATACTAAGAAAGGTGCTGCTCCTGCTCTGGGACAGTGAAGATGTGATGCAAATGCGATATGATAATGACTCACCTGAAAAGAAGAGCAGAGAGGAGGCATTAAGATGTGTCAGCACCTTTTGTCTCTGTCCTACAGATTGAGGGGGGAGCAGAGTTTAGTTATTCTGTTTTTTATCCATGCTGCTACATGATATAATTTTGGACATAGTTCGAAAACATTTTAAAATGACAGTTACATATCAGATTGAGAAGTCAAGCAATATACACAGAACCATTTGTTATCTTCAGTTCATAAAAAGTAATCTGCATTGTTGTAGATTATACTGTATATAGACTATTCATGATTTTAACAACATATGTAGAATTTTAATTAACAAGTTTTCCTGTATCAAAAAAATTACCCAGCAACCTGATAATGGGGTTATTTGTAACATCATGCAGCCCTAAATTGCTATATTTGTCTGTAGCTAGTACTGTTCTGCACTTATATAGTATACATTATCTAAAATACATATCTATATATTATAGTATTAAAGTACAATTTCGAAAGTGTGACTGGTATGTTGCCAACACAATGTGATGCAGTGTCATCCATCACCTTGCTATGTGCCTAACTTTCCAGAGTTTTTCAAGCTTTCATAGTAAAAGCCTATCTCTTATTATCAAACTGCTAAACTATTTTGCATCTGAGTCTTCAAATGTATGGATTTATTCTGGACGCACCTTTCTTTATTATTTATCGTTATTTATATCATCATCTCACCAACACTTATCAAACCACTGTGACAACAGGTTGAAAAGCCCATAGGCCACCTAGAGCAGACTATACACACAGAATAACAACAACTAATACACATGGTACTGTCACTCTATACGCTTTGTTTCTACAAAATAATGAGTCATAATTGACTTTGTCAGATAATTCAACTGAACCACCACAAATATCCTTTATTTATTTTCCATATCGGTCAATCTTGTGATGAACTGTTCTCTGCAGGCAAAGCCTTATCATGGGAATGGATTCTTCATGCTTTCATGGTAACTTTGATATGGTGTGTTTCAGATAAAGTTGCTCATTATTCTGTTAATTACACCCGAAACACACGCTATCTGAGAGATAGAGAAGAACTCTTACTACTTTCTTCTGTTACAGTGACCTACAGATCCGCAGGTCAGATGTCACCACTTCTCTTGAAGAGGATTTATAAATATCACAAGTGATATCACAAGTGTGTGGGAGCATCATTTTCTGAATGTCAGAGCCCAGGTAGTACTAGTAAAATCAGTTGTTGTTGCTCCAGGGGACTTAATTACCACTGAGCCTCATGGCTGTACCAGTTACTAACAGGTCATGCACACACTAAATGCCCCGGCCTGCAATCAAAAGTGACAAATGACTCCCTGTGACCATTAAACAGATATAGAAATTTAGACTAATTGCTTCTGAAATCAAACTTTCTATGTACAATGAAAAAGTCCTAATTCCAAACTAACAATTAAGCACTAACATGGCCTGTTGCTAGCTTGAGTGCAGAGGAGGGTTTGTTTTTATCCAGCATGAGCATGATTTATCTAGCATGAGTGGGCGGTTGCTCTACGCTCACTGAGAATAACATGGTCCAGTGAAAAAAATAAAATACAAAATAAAAACAAGAAATCAGAGAGTTTTTACAAGAAAGGTTGCAAGAGAGCAAACTAAACCCTGCAAACCATGAATAAATGCTTTGAGGGTGATGAGTGTAATCAGGCGCTGTTTCTGTTTCATCGTTTGCATGCATTTACCCTCAATTAAAGCCACGGCTGTCACTGTAGTGGTTTTAATCTGAGTTATCTTTTCCTGTCACTTCTCTCTCTCTGTACTTTTTCTGTCTGACTATATTATGAGGAAATATGCATCAGTGGAATCATTATAAATTGGAATTTTTTTTCCCACTGCCTACACGAAGAAGTCAGGCCCATATTTCATTAAAGCCAATGATGCCTATGAGCTTGCACAGCAAATCAAAAAATGAGGCAGAAATAAATTCATGCAGCTCACTAAGTAACAGAAATTGTACAGCGCAACAAGAATATTGAATGTGTACTTAAAAGTAAAAATAGTGCATCAATAACTTGCCATTTCCATTATGCAAAGGGGACTATGCTTTTGCTTCACAAGTAATGCATCATCAAGTTAGGGAAGGGTTGTTTTTTGCAGAAATGTGAGGTACATAAAGCACAAAATAATACCACTGAAGTTAAGTTAATTTCACATCTCTAGCTGCTTTGAATCCCAATAGTGATGAATAGCAACACATTTTTCAAACAAAGTTTGAATATGATCCTGAGATGTATAATGACAAGACTAAGAGTCTACAGGCATATAGCAGTTTTGAGCTAAATGCTGATGTCAGCATGGAAACATGTGGTTTAATGCTCGCCATCTTAGTTTCGTGTGTTAGCATGATAATCTTTGATAATTATCACTAAAGACAAAGTACAGCAGAGGTTGATGGGAATGTCATTTTACTTTTGAAAGTATATGAAAAGTTAAAATTATGACCTGATGATTGTGAAAGATTTACCAAAGTGAATACAGTTAAATTTCATGACAGACCACTCAATAGTTGTCAAGACATTTCACTCAAAGCCACAAATGTGAATGTCATGGGGACCTTTGTTGCATCTCTCTTTCCTCATTTCCTGTCATATTGTTACTATGTGAGAGAGAGAGAGAGAGAGAGAGAGAGAAAGAGAGAGTGGGTGAATGAGGGGCAAAATGTAAAGAGCTGTGGATAAAAGTGCTATATGTGCTTTATATATGCACACAATGGTTTATTAAACTTCTGTTGACACAAATCTGGCTAACTAAATAATGAGCGTCTCACTTTCAACACATAAACACTCAAAAGCACACAGTAAGCTAGTCTAAATTAGCAATGGAGCAGAGGTATGCATGTTCATATCATGCTACTCCAAACACACTCACATAACAAGGAAGCACCGATTTTTACATTGGTAGCCTTTTCCGTCCTTAATTGCAAAGAGGAAACCGTGTAAGGCAGAGCCTTTTATTTACCCTTACTGAATATTTTACAAGACACTCCTGGTTTTAAGAGAGAAAAAAAAATGTTTGGTTTCCTCAACAACATTTTTCAAAACGCCATGTCTGAAATCAATGAGCTACAAAACCCATATAATTCAGTTTAGACACATGCCAGTAAGATCTGTTTACCTGATAGTGTCTATTGATTGTCTGGAAAAGACAGAAAACAGCAGTAAAATAAATCAAGGCCTTTCAAATGGGCTCTCTCATGACTTTGTGATATAAAACACCACGATCTGACTTCATTACAGTAAAAGGAAAGTTGAAACTATAGCATGGTTGATATTGGCTTTAGCTGCAGCTATATTTGAAAATTTCTTTCATAGAATTTGTTTTAGTTTAGACTCTAGTGAGACAACCAGCGACACAGTGGAAGCAAAATAAATACACCCTTGACCATGTTGTCGTTGTCATGGATGTTAGTCAAAGTCTATGGAAATGTTCCCAGTTTTTCTCAAATCATGAATATTTGGAAAAGTTGATAACAGTGGTAGCGTGGGAAAGCCTAAAAAGTATCAGTAGAATAAATATAATATTTACAGTGATGTTGATTAATGTGCATCATGCCTGCTTAAACCCAGAAACACTGAATTACCTCTTTATTCATATATATGCCTTTCAAGTGCTCATGATCCATCATTTTAAACTCTTCGTGACTCTATTTCTCATGCAACACACTCGTAAAAAAGCTTCATAAATAGCTAGCAATAATCACCTGAGTGAGCATAGATTATTTACATTAAATATGGTGATCTAGGGGTCAGTGGCTCACCTGTGTGGGCAGTACAGAATAGTACATGAATATGTGTAAAATGAAAGGAGTCAAGGACACAGTTATGAGTATTAATAATCAGTTATAAAATGTAAGCTCTCTCTCTGTAAAAACTATCTTTGACAACTGACTTGAGATTCTAATACCATTGCAACAAATGAATATATGAATATTTAAATAGTTGTGTCCAGGTGACTATAGGTGCCTTTTAAGTAGGGCTATGAAAGCCGAAAGTTTAATGTTAGTGTAAAACGTTCAATATTATTGGTACGCTAATAGAAGTATTGTGTCACATGGTTCTTTGCACCATGAAGCATTCAGAGAAATGGGCAGGGAGATCACAGTGGAAGCACAGGGCCATTATAAAGCCATTTACCAGACAGCTCCCTGCACAGTAGCAGTGTCATGAACAGGGCTCAGCTGAAGAGCTCCCTCTCTGAAGAGTGCTACATTTACCACTTCCATAGAGACAGAACAAAGGATTACATTAGCTGAGTTTCAGCTAGGACAGGGTTCATCTTATCATTTGGCACAAAGTGGAAAAGCTGCATCACATTCTACAACAGCAAGTTACTACAAAAAGACTGTTGTCGGTGTGCTGATCAAGTATGTTGATGTTTAGGCAACTTAAAATACTTGGTTAAGATTTAGAAAGAAAAAAACCCAATCCCATGGTTGGAGATGGGATGAATCCCAGTATTCCTCAAATTTGTATTATTTATATGGTCATCCATCCTCACCAGACTCCTCTGTCTATCTAACTGTTTCTTGTTTTGGTAATGAATGTAAACATGTGGTTATATTAAGCTGTCTTTCCAAATAACCAATGCTGTCTGTGGAGACAGTTTGAATACTACACATAATAATTCCAACACTAAATTCACAAAACGCTCTTAGGGGGGGTAAACCACCATGAACTCCAGGGCCCAGGTTACAAACATTGGGGTCATTGTGGATGCTGAACTGAGATTCCAAGCTTGCTTTAACAAAATAACTAAGACATCATTCTGCCATCTAAAGAGTATGTTAAAGTAAAACCTTTTTTTTCATTATCAAACTCGAAATGCCTAACCCTAACCCTTTTCAGTAATGCACTTTTTCTTGGACTCAAAGAATGCATTGGGGAGTTATTCCTTTTCCTAAATACTTGTGTTTGTGTAAAATAGCCATGTTTCCTATACTGGACCTCCATGGTTACCCTATTGCTCACGAGTATCAGAACTGTTTACAGTGTTTAATGTTTTTATCCTATTGACCTAAAATAGTTTACAGCCTTTGAATTTTAGACAGTCTGTATTATATCTAATATTTTGTCTAGACTCGGGCAAGATAAGGTTCAATTTAAGTTGAATGAGTTGCCCTTATTCTAAGTAATTCTACTTAAATTTCATGTAACACACATGTGCTTGTCTCCCTCCTAGCAGGGGGTGTGCATCTGTCCTGGTAATAAAGCCATAAATGTATAAACACATCAATTTTCCACATCCCTACTTGTCTCTAACCTGTTCCAATATGCTCCCCCAGCTCTGTTGGAGGGGATTACATCTGTGGAAGATGTGGGGTTGTCCCCTCTCTTCATCCCACTGCCAGATGTTTCAAAGCCTACAGCAACCATAGACATTCATTTCCTTCATTTACATTTTAATCTTTCACCCATCCTTAGTTTCCCCTTTGTCTAATGTAGCCTAACATGGCGGCATGATGCTCAATCCATGTTTTTTCCTGGCTCAAAATGAGGAGAAAGTTGTGTATCATCCATGACCTGCTGAACCGTGATTTATTTAATTATTTGTTTATATAGAAAAATAAAGTTAAGCATATGCCAGAACTGTATTAAACAGATGTGTAAAGCCTCATTTGCCAGTTAAGTACTGACTATGATGGATAACCTTGTAACTCTAGAATTGGTTAAAAATGAAAGAATTAAATAAAAGTGGTTTGGTACTTATCGCTTGAAAAATACTCTTTGCTCTTTTTAGTAGTCAAACAATGTGTAAATAGATCAAGAAAAACATTGTACAGACCACCTCATATTCTACATAAATATCACCCAGCAGATGTTTTTTCAATATGTTGCTTAAAATGTACATTGTAATAGCCCCAAAATAAGACACTGGCTTTTTTTTCATTCAACAAAAGCTTATTGCAGGTGCAGGACACAGACACTGGAGTAAGGAGTGAAACACACTGGTTTATTATGGACTTGAGGAAAAAGGGAGCATGAAGGGGAATAAGGAGATAGTCCAGAGGGGTAGGATGACAGGCTTTGGGGAATGAAGATGGCTGGCAGGCAGAAAGGCAAGCAGGTGAACTGGGAAGGCAGGTGGGTTGAGTGGACCTGAAGCACTGGACAAAGCAGGGTTACACCACAGAATAGTTACACAAACTAACTTCTTAGTATTGGAAGAGCTGGGAAAGCTTGCTTCCAAACAAACTGAAGCAATGATCTGGCGATGAGTGGAAAACCATAGTTGAACTGCAGGCTGATGGGCTGATGGATGGCCACGTGTGCTGACTGATTGCAGGTGCAGAGCAGATGACGGCCACACCCTCCCGGCTGACACACACACAAACACAAAGAGACAGCACAGGAAATAGGAGTCCAGAAACAAAAGGGAACATAATGAGCATGGCCACGTAGTGACATTTTAAGGGACAAACAAGGTAGTTTCTAGTGCAGTAGTGTCTGCTCTGCTTTCTCCAGGTCAAAATTAAAAGTATTTCTGCTGACTTACAGTGTCAAATGGGGCAGTGTCAAAGTTATATGCTTTGTTTTCCCACATTAATCTCCCTGACCTCCACATCTTTAATTGAACCTAAATGGCACCATTGAACATAAATTACTATTGTAATAATTTGTGTTAAAAATAATATGCAGGAGAGGTTTGTGTTATAATTTGACAAATAAATGTACAAACTAACACACTAAATACTAGGCGCATTCAGACTGGTTCAGATGGGAATGCATTGTTGGATCAGTGGCATTGATCACAGGGTGGATCACATTACGTCTGTGGGTGCTGGGTATGGATAAGATGGATTTGTATTTGTGTGCATGATGTGTGATTTCATTCACATACAGTATCAATGAAAAAACAAAGTTTTAGACCTAAGTTCATTGTTTGATGTTTAAAAACCATCATGTGTTGGGAAAAAGTGAACTTGGGGGTTGTAGGGGGGTCCAGTTACACTGGGACACAATCTATGCAATTAAAAAGAAATGAGAAAAAAAATCAATGCAGATCACTTACACTGTGGTGACAAAAGACTCAACAGGGGACAACACAGACCTAAATCTTAATTAGCAAGAATATTGATGCTACAGCACAAAGGGCAATCCATTGTACGTGCACAATGTGCTTAAATGAAAGTACCAAACGTATCAGGTAAAAAAAAACAAAAAACAGAGGACACAAACTTCTCAGCATATCTTAAAATCTAATCTGAAACATAGCATTCAGGTTAGAATTGATAATGAAATGGTGACCAAAAGGTGAAAAGATACTCACAAAACTCATTTCTTTCCCACATGCTCCAAAGTGCTTGACTTGTCATAGAAAAATCCAGAGTTATAGTCTGAGCTATCTGGGCTGGTATTATCCATCACAGCATGGATGAATTTGCTGGTTGAGACATGAATCCTTTGTGGCAGTTTAGGTTTAGCTCTGTATTCTGTTATGTCTTGTCAGCAGGGCAGTTACCAAGAGGATAGTGTGCCCTATTGGAGAGAATCACTCAAACTGGGCTTCTTCCATTCTTCTATCTAATAAATGAAAGAGCTTAAAGCCTTTTTTACAAGTGGTGGGCTGAATTAATCAGTGATTTTACATTTCCACAATTCTGTAATTAGTTTAATTCGGCCTGTGCCAAAAACTAGTTTAAACCGACTGCAGCAAGTAATAAGGAATAAAGGGGTTAGAAAAGAATAAATCAATTCATCAATTTTTATTTGTGCAGCATATTTTACGCATAAACTGCAACGGAAGGAGTTTCAGAGTGCATTCTTTTTTTTTTGGGAGGGGGGGGGGGGGTAGATACTTCCTACTCACTATCTGTAGGAGACCCCAGTAACTCCCAGAACCAAGAGATGTTCTTCCACGGTGTCCTGGGATTCAACTATTCTTGGTATGGCTCCAAAGACACAAGGTGATTACTCAGGTGTCTGAATCAACTGAACTGGTTCCTCTTAAAGTGGAGGAGACACAGCTTCACTCAAGGGACTTTCTGTATTATTGATATGATTTGTTGAGGAGACCTCCTGTGCATACATATCTTTTGAAACCCCCATACATTTCCAATATCGGAATTGGGAGGGTAAGTTTTTAACTTCTTTCTCTAGTGTTCTTTTTTCATTCTTTAAGATTCTTTGAGATCTTTCAGAACAATTTCTGTCAGTTTTCATGTGAACAGCCCAGTGCAACACTACAGATGCCTTCCAGGATAAACTAAAACAATGAGCAGTCAATTGAATAGTGTCTCCCCCCTCCCTATGATGATCAGCTTTTCACTCCACCTTCAAGTGTGGTCGCTCAGAACAAGTTTAGACTCCATTTCTGACGTTGATGAACTAGTTTAGATCAAGCATAAGTCGATCCATAGCATATGAAGCCTGCTTGCTTAGACACGCACAGATTTGAAGTTGCCCAATAAGTCCTGTGTATAAAAGCACTGTTGAGAAACCAATTAAACCCCAACCATTTGGGGAAGACATTATTTCAGAATCACCGACAGTTGCTATCACCATCACTTGTGTTGATATTGACACTGCAAGGTAAGAAATAACTGATGAATAAAGGTTATTGTTGGAGTGCATATTGGATCACACTCCATCTGTGAACTAAAGGAAACTGATGTGCCCAGTCTAATGACATACAGGTCACATAAAGGATCAGAGACTCTGAATTGCCAGTGGAGCTGAATGTGTTAATCTGCACCGATCTCCTGATTTGATAATGATTCATGAAGTCCAGAATAGATTAGCTTCAATTTGATTCTTCATAATTCTGTTACATCAGATAAATACCAACACTTTATTAGTTGCTTCTCTGAATTCATCCTGGGAATTTAAATCTCTTCTACATTTAACAAGTGAGCAACACTGTTGTTTCCTTGAACATAAAACGGTGTAAAATGCACTTTAAAGGCTAAATTGTAAATGCATTTCTTGGTTATAAAACTAAGGATTTTCTTTGGCAAATGCGAAAAGACAACAACATTTTTTAGGCCAACATGTGCAAAACCGTTGGGCAAGAATAATAAAAGACCTGCACCACTTGTAGAAAATCGATTACTTTTTCCAGCCGTAGTGTTCATCTATCTATCTCTGTGAGGGGCCGGAGAACCAAGCCCGCTCAGGGCTACATATCCCATCATAATCAAAAATCCCGGGGAGAGTCCTGCTTTCTGTATACTTACTGTATGAGCCAGAAAGTAATCAGTTCACTTGATATAGGTCAAATGTATCAAAAGTGCAATGCTAGACCTGATCCTGAATCAGTGCTTAAAAAATATATGCTACTATATCTGTGTTGGATAGTCTTGTTGGTTAATTTTAGAACAAATTTACATTCATCCACGTGTAACAAATTAATGGCACATGCAATTTAGAAACAGCTCAAATAATCAGCTAATCCAGTAAATGAAATACCTGAAAAATGAATGTACTTTGATGGTGAACATTAATGCATAGATCCTGCAAATTTAATATTGACAAAAACTATAGAACCCTCTTGAAGACAAATACATAAACCCATCCACCAAACTGACCACAGCAATATTCCACTATACAATTTCTATATCAGACTACTATTTAATGTGTCAATGAGTGTCTTATAATGTCATAAATTTACAGTGTAACCCGTTTATAGAACATTTCTCAGACCTTTCATGTATCAAGCACATGTTTCGACTTTAATACAATGTCCTCATTTCATGACACGTTCAGATTACCAGTCTCACAAACAAAAAAATATAATTCCAATAATCGCAAATGTTAGCCAGGCTGACGTGTTGGCTTGGCCTATTTATTGCATTTAAGCTTAATGCAGATAAATAGCAGGTAGTAGTAGGTATATGTCGGCCAATAATCAGCGTTGGGAAGGTTACTTTTGAAATGTAATAGGTTACAGATTACTAGTTACCCTGTTTAAAAAGCAATAAGTAATGTAACTATTTTGATTACTTCATTAAAGTAATGTAACTTATTATTACATTTGATTACTTTTTGATTACTTTACTTTAACAAATGTTTTAAACTGGGCAATAAAGCTGAAAAGTCCTAAAATATACATTTAAACCAGGCAGTGTAAACCTCCCAACAGTTGTCAAC